>JAOXJP010242857.1:0-22973 GCA_025762735.1 Platanus orientalis | reverse complement strand
TTCTTACTTTAGACTAACTTTAGGAGTCCTACCGGATTTGGTAGGACTCCTAAAGTTAGTCTAAAGTAAGAATGATATTAGGGGCTGACACATCAGCACCAAAAAAGTGATATACACTTTCTGGGGGATGCTTTTCACTTTTTGGCACAAATGTGTTGGCCCTTAATGAAACCAAAGCACTTGACACAAAGGCTACAAATTATCTTAAGTGGCAGGCTGAAAATGCTACTATGATGTCTTGGTTGTTTCATTCAATGTACCCTGAAATTTCAAACACCCTCATGTATTTTCCTACAACTAAACATATTTGGGATTTAGTTATTCAGATATATTCCAAGAAGGGAAACAAAGCAAGGATGTATGATCTTCATCAAAAGGTCTCACAACTTAGACAGGGAGATGAATCCCTCTCCCTCTATTATTCTACTTTTAAGGGCCTGTGGCAGAAGATTGATTATTACAAGACATATTTGCCAAATATTTCGAGGATATGGTGGAGTATAGTAGAGAAGTTGAGGAAAATTGTATCTTTGATTTATTAGCTGGACTTAATTCAGATTATGATGGCATTAGAGTACAGATTCTTACGAAAGATCCTCTTCCACCTTTAAATAAGGTGTTTTCTTTTGTGTAAAAAGAGGAAGACCGTCGTCATGCCATGTTGTCCTCCCTCTAACCCAGATTGTTGAGAAATCTGCATTTATTTCCACCTCTCAACAGGGTGGTCGTGGAGGTTCCTGTGGTCATAGAGGTGGTGTTAGGAGTGTTTTTAATGGAGATGATATGTATAAACTAAAATGTGAACATTGTGGTAGATCTCGTCATACAAAGGATACATGTTGGGATTTGCATGGTCGTCCATGGGAGCTTTAGGGCCGTCCTTCTTAGCGAGGTTCTTTTTCTGGAGGTCATAGATGATCTCAATTCCATGGTGGTAGATCGAGTGCCAATTTTGTGATTGCTTCTTCTCCTTCAGAATCTGCATCGGTTTCATCTGATTTTGCTGTTGGTACCTTATCACGTGAGGAGGTCGAAGCTCTGCGACTTTTTATGTCTAATTTGGACACCTCTACTTTGACTTCTCACTCTTACTTTCCTAGTTATGTACATTTACTTCTGTATTCAGTGCTAGTGTGTTCACTCCTAGTTAATCTTGTTTCCGGATCAATGATCTAGGAGCTTCTGATCATATGATTGGTACACCATCCTTTTTTCCTTTTTATTCTATTTGTTTTGGGAAGGATAAGGTTCGCATAGACGATGGATCTTATTCTTCTATTGCTGGTAAAGGGTGTATTTCGGTCATTCCTTCTCCATCCTTGTCTTTGGTCCTTCATGTTTCTAACTTTACTTCAAATTTGTTATCTGTTGGTCACCTCAAAATTTTTTTGAATTGTAGTGTGACATTTTTTTCTCTTTCATTGTGTGTTTCAAGACTTGGATATAAAGATGATGATTGGTAGGGGGCATAAAGACAATGGTCTATATCTCCTTGATGTTCCCTTTCATTTGGTTTCTCCAGTGCAACAGATTCCTTCTTCAATAAAGGACAACAAAGTTTGTTCCCAGCAGTTGTCACAATGGCATAATTGTTTAGGCCATCATTCTCTCCTCAGTTGTTTTCTAGTTCCAATTTTTCTTTTCATTGTGAACCTTGCGAGTATGTGAAGCATTATCGAACATCTTATCCTATTAGTATGAATAAAAGTGCTTTTATTACCTATAAAAAAAAACGCTTTTATTTTTTATATTGTTCATACAAATGTGTGGGGTCCAGCTCTTACTGTTTCTTTATTTGTCTTTAAGTATTTTGTTACATTTGTTGATGACTTTTCTCATGTGACTTGGGTCTATCTTTGGAAATCTAAAAGTGATGTGCTTTCTATATTTACCTCTTTTCATAAAATGGTTGAGATTCAATTTGAAAGAAGAATTAAAATTCTACGTATGGACAATGGAAGATAGTATATGTCTTATGCATTCTCTTTTTATCTAGATCAATTGGGAATTATTCATCAAACTACTTGTCTCGGCACTTCTGAACAAAATGGAGTTTCTGAATGCAAGAATAAGCACTTGAAGTTGCTCGTGCACTTTTGTTCACCATGAATGTGCTTAAAACCTTTTGGTCTGATGCTTTACAAATTTTTGCTTTTCTCATCAATAGATTGCCTACAAGGGTTCTTGACTTTAAAACACCTATTGATGTTCTTCTTTCTCTTACTCACTTATTTCCTATTCCTCCTAAGGTTTTTGGGTGTATTTGTTAAGTTCATATTGATAAATCTCATCGGATAAAATTAGATCCTAAGTCTAATAAGTGCATCTTTCTAGGCTACGCTCCTAGTCAGAAGGTGTATAAGTGTTACCATCCTCCTACTTGATAGTTGTTTGTCTTGATGGATATCACATTCCATGAAGATATTCCTTTTTTTTTTTCCTGCACGTAAACCCTCTAGTCAGGGGGAGTTCTCGGCCATGGATCCTTCAATTGTTCCTCTTCTTGTTCCCTCTTTTCAGTTTGATTCAGGTGTTGGTTCAAGCAATGATAGTAAGGGGGAGCGTGTTCTCAAGGTATATTCAAGGAAAAAAGAAGCCAACTGTTGTAGTAGATGTTCCTCCTACATCCCACCGTGACTACTCTATGGATCCATCTCCTGGTACAGGTAATCCTTGTCATCCATTGTCTTCTGTTAACGATTTTGATCTCCTGATAACACTTCGGAAGGGTGTTAGATCTTGTATCCAATACCCAATGGCCCATTTAGTTTCTTATCATTCTTTATTACCATCCAATTGTCAATTTGCTTCTGGTTTGTTTTTTGTCTCTGTTCCTCGTAGTGTTGCAGATGCTTTGTCATAACCACAGTGGAAGAATGCTATGCATGAGGAAATGTGGGCTCTTGAAAAGAATGACACTTGGAATCTTGTTGATTTACCTCGAGGTAAAACACCTGTTGGTTGTAAATGGGTTTATATGGTGAAGATGAAACCTGATGGTTCTGTTGATCGTTACAAGCTCGTTTAGTTGCTAAAGGTTATACCCAAACCTATGGTATTGATTACCAGGAGACATTTGTTCCAGTGGTGAAGTTGAATTTTGTTTGGGTTCTTTTGTTGTTGGTTGCTAATCAAGGCTGGCCTCTTTTCCAATTTGATGTGAAGAATGCTTTTTTACATGGAGATTTGGTTGAAGAGGTCTAGATGAAGCTTCTTCCGAGCTTTTTCTCTTCTACTTCTAAGGGAAAGGTTTTAAAGTTAAAAAAGGCTTTCTATGGTTTGAAATAGTCACCATGGGCTTGGTTTGAGCGTTTTTGTTTAGTTATCCTTTGTCATGGGTATCACCAGAGTTAGGCAAATTATACTTTATTTATTAAGCACCGTGATGGCCTTCTTACTACACTTATCGTCTATGTAGATGACATTGTGGTCATTGGGAATGATTAGATTGAAATGTCATAGTTGAAGCATCAATTTGCACAAGAGTTTGAGATTAAAGATTTAGGCTCCTTATGTATTTTTTGGGCATTGAGGTTGCTTGATCGGCAAATGGCCTAGTCTTTCTCAATGGAAGTATACACTAGATCTCTTAATGAAACTGGTATGACTGGTTGTAAACCCAGTGACACACTTATAGATCTTAGTCATCGCTATACTGAGGATGTTGGTGAACGTCTCATTGATGCCGGCAGATATCTGCGTCTTGTGGCAAACTTATATATCTCACATTAACAAGGCCTGATATTGTATATGCGGTGAGTGTTGTTAGCCAGTTTATGCATGCTCCCACAACTATTCATCTTGATGCTATTTATCGTATTCTTCACTACTTGAAAAGGAATCCTGGTGCTAGTCTTTTGGACACTAGATAACCTGGTTTATGCATTGAAGCCTATACTGATGTTGATTGGGTTTGATCAATGTCTAACAGGAGATCTACTTCTAGTTTTTGTACTTTTGTGGGAGGCAATCTCATTACTTGGCGTAGTAAAAAACAGTTTGTTGTGGCTCGTTTCAGTGTTGAGGTTGAGTATTGTTCTATGGCTCATGGGGTGTGTGAACTCCTATAGATATGTCTTCTTCTTACTGAGCTTGGTTTTCATGTTCTCACTCCTATGCATCTTTACTGTGGTAATAAAGCCGCTATTAGCATTGTCCATAATCCAGTTCAACATGATCGTACTAAGCATATTGAGGTTGATTGACATTTTATAAAGGAGAAACTTCTTTCTGGCCTAATTTGTACTCCCTTTGTTTCCACTGGAGATCAATTTGCTGATGTGTTTATAAAAGGCCTCACTCGTGCGTGTATTGTTGTGAATGTCCGATATCTACCACCCAGCTTGAGGAGGAGTGTAGGCGTGTGTGTATTGTTGTGTTTTGGAGGATTTATCTCTTGGTGGTATAAGGTGTGTGCATTGTATCTATTCCTATATGTAGGGGTATTTTTGTCATTGCAATAATATTTATAAGTAATTGTATGGGAGAGAAAAACCTAATTCTCTCCCATCGACTTCTCTCTTAGCTCTTGGTCTCTCTTCTTCCTCCTACTTTCTCCCTCTCTTCTCTACAACAACCAACGCTAAGTTGATAGGGCTCTTCAACTTAAGTGCTACACAGGAAGAGATTTAGTCTCGAAGGCCTGCACACATCTAGCGCCAGTTTGGAAGAATCCCTCAATCATAGGACTCCTCTAATTGGGAAATTTCCAAGGTGAAAATCTGGAAAATATCCATACGTGGCCTTTAGAATTCTGGACTAAATATGTTGCTGGATTTGGGGATTGATCAGACACGTGGTGGATGTTTTAGAGAAGAGTCCATGTAATATGGGACTCTCCTATTTTGGTGGGCTTTATTTGACCAGGAAAGAGGCCAGCGTAGACTCCCTTAATCATTCTATTTGATAAGGATCCTTATCCAAGGGTTTAAATGAAGGGGTTGAAATAAAGAGGGCATCGTCTCCTGTGGCAGATTGTGAGGGGTCCAAGATTCATGGGATTCTTATATTTGGAGGATTTTTTTTTCAGATCTGGAAAAGGTAAATCGTGCCACACCAGGTGGGCCCCCTTCTTGCCAATTAAATCCTTTAATAGGGATTTCTTTTAAAAGGAAAGCTGTTCTTGTGCTCCCCACATGATTTGGACTGCCTAATAGAGTCCCAACCACTTGGAATTCTTCCATTTTAAGAATATATTTTTCTGATTTGAAGAGGAAACCTGCAAGTATTGTGTTGTCCACCCTAGTGCCACCTAGGTCATTTAGGTTCTTAATAAAGAGAGTTTTAAAGAGGGAATCTACCAAGATATCTCCACTTGTGATTGACTGCCAAAAGAGTCCTAACTACTTGGGATTCATTCTTTTAAGGGCATTTTTTTCCAGATTTCTTAAAAGAGACACATATTACATCATGTGGGCTCATTCCTAGGCCGCATAGGCTTCTAAGAAGGGAGTTTGAAAGGGAAAGTCCTGCCTTAGAGTTTCCCACACGTGGTGGACAGTTTTCTAGAGTCCACGTACAATTGGAGTCTTATGATTTGGAGCTACTTGATTGGAGAAAAAAAGCCAGACACGACTAGACCAATCTTCAAGCTAAGGGGTTATGACCTATGATATTCTGCATGCCTGGACATCACTTCATTACTTCCTTTCAGAGTGCTGCGGCATCACAAACAGCTCTTGAGACATCCTTGAATCTAAGTCTTGCTTGCTGGAGGCATCATCATTGACTTAGATTGGTCTGACATGAAGATTACTAACAAAAGACACCTACGGTTGATAGAGAACAGGACAATAACAGCTATGGGTTCGTGGGATGCTCAGGTTTCTGGGTTATTAAGTGCTGGCCACATCACAGGCTTGGTACCTCAGTCTGAATCAGAGTAGGAGCATCATTATTGGGGTCTCACATACTTTGGGTTACTGGATTTTAGTACACTTGTTGAACTAAGCATATGGAGGCTGGTTGGATTTACTGGAGAAAGGTAAATTGATTTACTTGTGACTGGTTTGCTGGGCACTACTTTGGTCTAAGAGTGTTCCATCAGTTTGCTTATTCCCCAACATAGACCATGATACGACATGCTGTCAACTGAACACTTGGTCACAATTATAATAGGTTAGCCCCTAGTTATTTACAACAGCCTGTTGTTCAGACTTAATCCTAACCTAACTCCCGGTACCAACCTTGTAAGGTCCACAAAGTTGCCTTGTTAGTACAACACCTTAACCATGCTTTTACGAGTCTCTGTAAACCAAAAACCCTTACCATTGTTTTGCCCTTCATCTTTGTGCTTTTGATTTTCTAGCAACTGTTCATTTTGATAAAGCCTAGGAAAGTGTGATAAAGACCTTAATATTTGGGTGTTGAGATAATCCTATTGGTGAAGTGCATACTTCCACCACTGGTGTTCCAGAATCACCTAAAAAAGTACATCCTTATATATATGTTTGCTGCCCTAGAGGGATCACAGTGCTGTTGCTCAAGTAACCTTTCAGAAGTGGTGATAGCTACAATTTCTTGATTGCCAAGAAGCCCACAATAGTATGCTGTTCAGACCATTGCTGAATAGAAAATCGGGGTTGCAAGACTTACTACTTGAAGTCCCAGAAAACTCACAGTGGACAGCCCAATTCTTTTCTTTGGATTGTGAGAGTATGGATGAGTTGGAGGAGTTTAGAACTTGGCTGAAATCTTATTCTGAGGAAGATGTCAATGAAGAGTTGAAGTATGTCTTGCTTGATATCGAAGAATTAGAGTGGAAGGCAAAGCATGGGTATGATCGGAAATCGTTCTTGATTCTTCGGCGACCATTTGAACGGAAGGTTGAAAGAGCTTGTTATTAAGGATGTGAAGCGTATGATAGAAGACCACAAGAGGGACTTTGACACTCTTATTAAGCAAATTAATAAGGGTTTGAACAAGCACCTAGAGAATGAGGTCAAAGGAGATATTCAAGAGTTTCATGATTCAAACTTATTAAAGTCCGAGAAGCTTGTAGAGGAAGATGACAGGTCTACAAGAATACAAGATCATTCCAATGAGGATGTTGAACATCTTCAACCTCTTGAAGAGTCACTTGAAAAACCAGTGATAAACAAGGAATAGTTCCTTATTGCTGTCCACGTTCATGAACAGCCCCTAGTTGAAGTTCAAGCTCAAGTTGGGGAAGTTTTTTTGCTCCACCAGGTGTTGACACCACCAACCAAAGAGTACAAGGTGAAGGTGATTAAATAATACTATGAAGTTTACCCTCTCTCTAGTTTTGGCAAGATGAGATGACAGCCTAGTTCGAGATTGTTTGTGATGGTTATTCTACCCTATTTTAAAACTCGAGGTCGAGTTCTTTTTAACAAAAAGGGTTTTATGAGGACATAGAAATGCATATGGGCCCCACATTGTGTGTGGGTGGGCCCCATTCAAGAACACATCAAATGTGGTCATGTAAATCATCTCTGAGATCTGTTTTTATTTCTTTTATTTTTTAGTTCTACAATATTAACTTGTTTAGGGGTTCTATCTAAGAGTCTCTAAAGTTTGGGTCTTATTTACAATTATTGTAGTCTAGGGAGTCTATTTGTGAGTTTCTTTACTTTAGGGGGTTAGTTGTTATTTTTCTTCTTTAGGGGTTGATTTTGTAATTTTTTTTAGTGGAAGAGGTATTATAAACCCATCCACACGTTAAAATGAGGAGGGATAGTTTATTTTGAAATTGAAAATGATGTGTTTTCTTGCTTTTCATGGTTGGAGGTGCCTTTCTTTGTTCGTGTGTTGCTTGAAACTTTAAACCAAGAGTGGTTTTTTCCTTTAGGGGTTTGTGCAAGCTAGGTGGATACCGAGATCCCCTATTGTTGAAGATTCAAGTCTGCAAGAATAAGTTCCTCTTATTTTCATGATTTTTTTTTTATTTTAATTTTTATTCCAAAAAATCTTTATCTCCCTAACACCATATTCAAGAGCTTGTGTGCTACATCATAAGGTGACAAGTAAAGTGGAAAATGGTTAGTGTGTCAAGGAGAACAAGGTAAAAGCCTTACACATCATTGGTTCGAAAGAGTTCAAGTAAGAGATAAATGAGAAAGTCATAGTTTTTGCATTGGTCACTAAAGAGGCTTCTCCAAAATCCCCAGCTTAACATCCTCCCGATGTAGCAAGTATTTTGAGGGAGTTTTAGGACATGTTCCTTGAGGATTTACGAGACGAGCTTCCACCAATGTGTGACATACAACACACCATAGATCTAGTTCCATGTGCAATATTACCTAATCTACATCACTATAGAATGAATCCCATTGAACATGCTGAATTGAAAATACAAGTAGATAAGCTACTTCATAAGGGATTCATCTGGGAGAGTATGAGCCCATGTGCAGTACCTGCATCCTCACGCCCAAGAAAGATGGTTCATGGAGAATGTGTGTGGATAGCAGTGCCATCAATAAAATCACAGTACGATATAGGTTTCCTATCCCGAGGCTAGATGATATGCTTGATATAATGGAGGGTGCTACTATCTTTTTCAAGATAGACCTCAAGAGTGGTTACTACCAAATTTTCATGCGCCCATGATATGAGTGAAAAACTGTCTTCAAGATGATGGATGGGCTATATAAGTGGTTTGTCATGTCCTTTGGATTGTCCAATACTTCTCGGACATTTATGAGGATTATGACACAACTACTAAGGTCATTCATTGGAAAGTTCTTAGTAGTGTACTTTGATGATGTCTTGATTGATAGTTCTATTAAAGAACATCTAGGACACCTGAGAAAGGTGTATGATCTTAGAAAAAGAAGTTATATGCAAACCTTAAGAAATGTTTGTTTATGACTTTATAATTAATTTTCTTTGGGTTTGTTGTATTTGATAAAGGAATGTCCACTGACCTTGAAAATGTCAAAACTATAGTAAAGTAGCCAAAGCCTACAAATATTCACAAGGTTAGAAGTTTTCATGGCTTAACTACCTTCTATAGGCGGTTTATTTGAGGCTTTAGTATAGTGATGACTCCCATTATCATAGATCAAAATATCGGGATCGGATAGGGTCGATTCCGATCCGATCCATGTCTGGATCGGACAATCCAAGATTATTGGAAAAAAATTGAAAAATTGGCTCGGATCGGCCGATCCCGATCTGACACGATCCGTCCGATCCACCTGATCCGCTTTACCAATCCTGATCCCGATCCGTCGATCCAGGGCCGATCCGCTGATGAACCCGATCCGACCCAGGATTTGGGATCGAACCTGGCCGATCCGAACCCGGATCAGCCGAGTTTTAGAACTATGCCCATTATAGATTGCATTAGAAATGAGGAGTTCCGCTGAACTATAGCCGCATCTAAAGATTTTAAGGAGAGAAATTCGAGGATGACTGAAGCTCTTGTCATGTGCCTTCCAAACTTTTCTAAAGTCTTTGAAGTAGTATGTGATGCATTTGGTGTTGGCATAGGCGGAGTTTTGAGCCAAGAAGGACATCCAATAGCTTACTTTAATGAGAAACTGAATGAAACTAAACAAAAGTACTCCACTTATGACCGAATTCTATGCGGTGGTACAAGAATTAAGGTGCTAGAGACATTATTTGTTACTACAAATATTTGTCTTGTTTTCGGATCATGAGGCTTTACGATATCTTAGTTCTCAGAAGAAGCTTAATTCAAGATACGCTAAGTGGGTGGAGTTTCTTCAGGAGTATACCTTTGTGCTTAAATATAAAGCAAGTGTGGAAAATAAGGCAACATATGCCTTAAGTAAAAAGATAGCCTTATTGCATTATTTAAATATTGAGGTGACTAGGTTTGAAAAGTTAAAAGAAGATTATGACTCATGCCCAAACTTTGGGAAACTTTATACATCTTTGATGAGTGATCCATCTAAGAGTTTGTTAGATTATATTTTGCAAGATGGGTATTTCTTTAAAGGTATTCGTTTATGCATTATCTGGACCTCGGTGTATGACTTCTTTGTTTAGGAGTTGTGTGCATGAGACATAGCTAGCCATTTTGGCCACGATAAAACCATTGCGCTTGTGAATAATAGATTTTAATGGCATAGTCTTAAAAGGGACATGACCAAGATTGTAGAACAATGCATGACTTGTCTACTGACAAAGCAAATGAAACAGACTTTTGGATTATATACTCCTTTGCCAATTCTTTACATTCCTTGACAGGATGTCAGTATGGATTTTGTGCTAGGCCTACCTAGGACCCTTTGGTAGCACGATTTCAACTTTGTGGTAGTGGACCGTTTCTCGAAAGTGGCACATTTCATACTATGTTCCAAAACCTCTTATGCATCTAAAGTTGCTAAGTCATTGTTTGATGAGGGTGTTAAATTGCATGGGGTTCCTAAATTAGTGTCTAACCGGGATGTCAAATTTGTTCGTTATTTTTGAAAGACGTTATGAAAGATGTTGGGTATATGTTTACAGTTCTCATCTACTTGTCACCCTCAGACCGATGGTTAAACCACGGTGGTAAATTTGAGCTTAGGGAGTTTGTTACGTTGCCTAGTTGGGAATTATCTTATGTAGTGAGATCATGTATTATCTACATTTGAGTTTGCACATAACAGTTTTGTTAATAGGTTCATAGGCATGAGTCTATTTAAGGTTGTCACTGGTTACAAACCTAAGGCCTCTGTAGATATTATCCCTATGTCTGCTACCCATAGGCCTTTAGAGTTTGCATTTGCATTTACGCATCATATTTATTTATTGCATGGAGAGGTACGTAGGAGAATTACTCTTAGCAATGAGAAATATAAATGGTCGGCTGATTATCATTGAGTGCATTGAGAGTTTCAGGGGGAGATCAGGTAATGGTACGACTCAAACCTGAGTGATTTCAGCCTGGAGTCGCTAAGATGCTATATGCACATAGTTCTAGATCATATAAAATTTTGAAACGAGTCAGATCTAATGCTTATATTATTGGCTTACCTTCTGACTTAGGGATTGATACAACACATTAGGGAAGATACCAAAAATTGATGTAGGATATTCCAATGCCCTCAAATAAACTGTCAAATTAAAAGTGCGGAAGCAAACAGTTCAAGAATTAAAATTTTAGAACATAAGTAGCTATGAAATTAAGGAATTTGGTAAATAGAATCAAAGAAAAGAAGTTAGAATGAATTAAACGGGAAAAGAAGTAGGAAAAATCCAAAAAGGTATTTATGTACTTTTGGACAAAAAATGAAAATTACCCAAATGTCCTTATGAGTGCATGACCATTGTTTGAAAAAAAACAATCCCCTTCTTGGAGCAGATTTTAGATACCTAAAAATGTGAAATGTAGCTTCTAGATGTGTTATTTGTGGTGCATGCATGAACTAGCTAACAATTCCAACCGCAAATGCTATATCTAGCTTTGTGAGTACAAGATAGATAAGTTTCACAAGAAGTCATTGGTATCGCCTCGCATCAATCAATGGGATAGATAAGTTTCACAAGAAGTCATTGGTATCGCCTCGCATCAATCAATGGCCTTCCATCCTGATCATTCATCCCATGGTTAACTTCAATAGGAAATTCTATCGGTTTGTGACTCTGCCCCCTAATAATCTTGCCTTAGTAAGCAAATCCAAAACATACTTTCTCTAAGATATGAAAATACATTTATTGGAATGAGCAAACCTCAATACCCCAAAATTAACGAAGTGTGCCCAAATCCTTTCCTTCAAACTCACTACTCAAATGAGCTTTTAGTTTGTGTATTTCTTTTGAGTCATCTCCAGTGACTATTATGTCATCCACATACACAATAACTGTTGTAGTTCCCTTGAAGGAATGTTTAACAAATAGAGTATGATTAGCCTAGGATTGCCTGTAACCAATTTCCGTTAAACTACTACTAAATCTCTTTAACTAAGCCATTGGTGATTACTTGAATCCATACAATGCCTTCCTTAATTTGCACACCTTACCCTCATATACACATCTTCATGTAAATCACCATGAAGAGATACATTTTTCACATCTAGCTGCCAAAGTGGCCATTATTTGTTGGCTGCAATAAATAACAATAGCTAGATGGAATTCATCTTGGCCACTAAAGCAAATGTTTCTTTGTAATCAATACTATATGTCTAAGTAAATCTCATTGCCACCAACCTCACTTTATATCTATCAATGGATCCATCTGCCTTATCTTTAATAGTATAGACCCACTTGCACCTTATTGGTTGCTTTCCTCCTTGAAGGTCCACAAGTTGCCATGTCCCATTTTTCTTCCAAGTTGTCATTTCTTCACACATCACATCTCGTCATTGACTCTGAGAAATTGCCTCTTTCAGATTGGAAGGGACC
This sequence comes from Platanus orientalis, assembly GCA_025762735.1. Taxonomy (NCBI): domain Eukaryota; kingdom Viridiplantae; phylum Streptophyta; class Magnoliopsida; order Proteales; family Platanaceae; genus Platanus; species Platanus orientalis. The sequence goes on along the minus strand of JAOXJP010242857.1, from coordinate 10,658 downwards.
TGTACAGATGATATAAATCCAACAAAAGTACGATATACATGACTCAAGGTCTTATAAGATACAAAGTTAGAGATAGGATGAGTAGTACAAGATCTATTTCCTTTGCGGAGGGCAATAGGAAGGTCATCATCATTTGCAGAATGGGTATCATTATAAGGAACTGAAGGAATAGGAACTGGAAGATTACTTGGAACCGAAGAAGCAACTAGAGGTGGATCGCTTGTTGTGTTCTTCTTCCTTGTATAACAAGTAGATCTTTCCTATTGTCTGAAGTTGGGATGTTAAAAGAAAATTAAGAAACTGGAGTGGGAAGTGGTGGCACTGAAGACAAACACTGAGATCTCTCTTCACAACTCAAACTCTCTACCTGAAGGGAGGTCTTGGAAGGGGAGAAAAAAGAAGCAAACTTAAAAAAGGTAATATCTATCAAGATAAATCTTTTTCCAATTCCCAGGTTATAGCATTTATAGCCCTTTTGAGTAGACAGATATCAAAAAAATATACATTTTTCTGCATGCGGATCCAATTTTGATCGATCCCTTTTATGTATATGAACATAACATACACACCTAAATACTTTGGGGGGGTTCAAGAAAGAGAGGATTGTTAGGACATAATACATCGATGAGTGTTTTAAGATGAAGAACCTGAGAAGGCATGTGATTTTTTAAATGGGAAGCAGTTAGTAGAACTTCAGACCAAAAGGTTTTAGGGACGTTCATACCAAATAAGAGAAATCGTGTCACTTCTAATAGGTGGTGATTTTTTCATTCAACAACACCATTCTATCGAGAAGTGTGAGCACAAGATGTCTGATGTATAATACCACAATTTGTCAAATACTTCTGCAACTGAGAGGAAATGTACTCTCCCCCATTATTAGATTTGTGAATTTTAATGGATGCATCAAATTGAGTTTGAACCATCCTGTGAAAGTTATGAAATATTAAAGAAACTTCTCCTTTTGTTTTCATCAAATACACTTATGTACATTGTGAATAATCATTAACAAATGCAACAAAGTATCAAAATCCAAAGAGAGAAGTGGTGGGGGAAGGTTCCCAAACATCATAATGTACCAAATAAAATGAAACAAAACTTTTGTTATTAATACTAAGAAAATAAGTGTTCCGAACATGTTTAGACAATTGACGAACTTCACAATGAAGATTAGACTCGATACTAGACCCAAATAAACTTGGAAACAAAACACGTAAAGAAGCTATTGATAAATGACCCAATCGATTATGCCATTGCATTAACCGGTCTTTTTACTGAAATGGCAATCATGACCATGGTACAAAATTTCAATTTTGAAGAATATTTCGTTCAATAGTTTTATGAAAACTTTGGGGAAATTTCGATGTTTCTTTTTGAAATATTGATTTTTTTTATAGAAAATTTCGATATATATATATAAAGTGATAAATGTTTTTTTAAATAAAGTGGTAAGGTTAATTAGATGTATTTAAAAAAAAATAAGATATATATATTTTGATGTGTGAGTGATTATCAAAAGTTACACATTTTATAAGGGATCTTGGTAAATACATGAAATTTCATATTTTATAAGGGTATCCGGGTAAATACATGGAGTTATAGGAGGGTGTTATATTAAAAATAATAAGAGAAAGGATCTACTGCACCCAAAATAGTATGTTGACCATGTCATTACACACAAAAGGTGAGCTATAGAGGGTTAAAACTGTAAAAACAATTTTCATATGAAAAAATAAGTCACCTTAAACCGGTGTTTGTAGGGTTAAGATCATAAAAAAAGTGTTTTCTCCTCATTTAAAAGGGAAGAGGCATCAAGTTCAAAAATCCATCACGTCTCAGCATGTGGTGTGGGGATACGAAAGAACATATGGTTTTTGATGCAGCAGATCCATTTCCTAAAAGGCTTAACCATTGTCCATTTCACTCGTCGTCGACTAGACGCTTGAAACAAAGAAAAGGGAGAGGGAACGGGAGAGGGAGGGGGAAGGGGTTGAGACTTACTTCCGGTGACAAAAATGACCGTAGTTAAAAGCTCGACGGCGATAGTACCAGTAAGGGGTTTTTTCCCTCTTCTTAGTTTCTTCTTCCTCCGCTTTTTTTTTCCTCTTTCTCTTCTTCATTTTTCTTTTCTTCTTTCTTTGTTTTAGGTGATTTAGAGATGATTATACACAAAATTTCAGTATATTTCCATAAATATCAAAATTTAGGATGAAATTTGGGAAAAAATGGATTCCATGTGATTTTTGTTTCGATCCTCCAAAAATTTCCGAAATTTCGTCGAAATTTGGAACCGTGGTCATGACTACTAGAGAAACATGTTGTTGATAATTGAGAATCCACACTATCATCAAGGAGATAGAGAGTCCATCAATTACACGGCCACTCCCAATCGTCTACCTCAAATCCAGGTTTTTGAAAAACACAGTGAGATGAAAAGAAAGTGACGGAAAAATTTAAATCACGAGTGATACGACTAATGGACAACAAGTTGGTTGCAAATTTAGGAACATACAGAACTAATGATAGAGACATAGTAGGTGAGACGTTGATGCAGCACCATCCAAAATTATCAACGAATTTAGTAAAGCAAGCAAGGCTGAATATAATAGAGTGTACCAAGGCAGTCGGATATGGATTAGAGTGATTCCAAGGGGTAAAATTTGAGATGAAGAAGGGTTCAATAGGTTCAAATTTGAGGGAAAACAGCGAGTGTCCACTTTGGGTTTATGGTGATAGTTAAGGAATGGCACAATGGTAACATATGTTACTGTAGAGGTAATGTTGTAGTGCTGAAATAACAATAAAGTGGTAAGTCTGTGGGTAGTTAGTCTGGTTCAGGACAATATTCAAACAGTGGGTGGACAATGGGGTTTAACAGGTTTAGTTTGGAATAAAACAGTGAAGGGCTATGGGATTTAGAGAGTTAGGTTGGGACAGTTCATGGTATTGAACCGCCAGGATGTGGGTGTTTTAAATGGCTGAATAGTTTCAGGACTAGAGTTCAAGACAGGTTCTTATAGAATGGTTAAAGGCTAAAATTCTTGACAGGGTCCTAAAAGACCCGGGAACTGCTGTATACTTATTAAACACGGGGATGTTCAGGCTGTACCAAGGTTTGATCTCTGATCAGATTTCAGACCAGGATGGGATTTAACAGAATACCCAGGCTTTAGTTATAATCCCAGAAGTCCTGTATGGTCAGATCTGTCCACACTTTAAGGAGGATTTCGATCCCACAAATCAATCAAGCAGCCTGGGAAAATACCTCAGATGTAGCTGCAAGGAGTATTTAAGATGAAGGAATCAGATTTCAAGGCTCAAACTTCAAGAAGGTGGAATTCTCAGGTGATGCAGGGTTAAGGTTATGTAGGGCTACGAGTTTCTGGCAGAAAATTCCAGGAAGAGGGAAATAATTTCTCAGCAAATCTGAACAGCAAGATTTCGATCAATAGGGTTAGGATTTGTTGGGAAAAATCAAGGGGAAAGGTGAATTAGGCCTGACCGAATGGACTGTAGTAGAAGAAGAAGAAGAAGAAGAAGAGCCATCTCAGTCACGGGAGATGAGCAGCAAGAGAAAATCCTTCAAATCTTAATTTTTTTTAATCCTTCTTACAATGGAAGAGACTCCTTATAAAGAAAAACCCTGCCCATAATTTAGATGGAGAAGTCGCTGGCTTCTCCTTCTAAAAACATCAAATACGATCTCTTCCCCCCCTTTTATAACCTAAAATAACAAAGAGACCAAGATACCCCCACTTAAACAAAAAGAAAATATCCAATATATCCTAATAAGTCTACTAAACATAAAATTCCATCTATGAATTTAATAAAAGTCTTTAAAAACTCTAAAACTCTCTCCCAAAACCTCCATAAATTATTCCAATGCATCCTCCATGCTTTTCCTTGGTTGTTTTCATGCGTGGACCCCACCAATGCCAAATGTGGGTCCCACCTTGCCTCCATGTCCTCATCAGCATTGACATTGCCTTTCCTAGAAATGGAGGACAATGTCCTGTCTGCCACTCTAACTTTGTCACAATTAGAGCAAATAGAATAAGAAGAAAATAATGACGATAAACCTATCATGTGATTTGATGCCCCTGAATCAAGAATCCAAGATGAAGATGTGGATGGAGAGACATGGAAAGCAGTGACATAGACACTTGACTCTATGGAGGCAAATGAGCAGGTAGGGGGACGACTTGTTGTCATAGACCCCTCTAGTTGTGTTATAAACCTATGTAGATTCTCAATTTCAGCTTCAGGAATTGTAACCATCTACCAAAAAGTTTCACCAAAGGATGTAGTGTCAATGTCAATTGTTTTTGAGTTACTAAAAATATGACTCATATCCTTCTTCTGTGATGTGACAGAGTTTGCTTGCATATTTCCAGACTAGCTGAATTTTTTTAGGTCGGCCAATGAGATCCCAATAGTTCTCACATGTATGTCTCATTTTCCCATAATGACTACAATGAAGCTTATCCTTATTAACGGATCCCCCTTTCTATGAAATCTTCTCTTTATCATCATGATTAGGTCGGAAAGACTATTTAAAGTCGCTTTTACCCCCCTTTTGCAAAACATGAGTAGATGTTAAAGCATATCTCTTTGGAGTCCTAGAAGAGTACTGACATATGATATTCTTCTTGCTTTTTTCACTTTGAGCCAGTGCATATACTTCATTCAAAGATGAAAGTTTACTTTTACTCAGGATATTGACACAGACTAATTTCCACCTACAAATGAATTGTAACCAAAGGTTGATCGTCTATATGAAACTAATCTAAACTAACCTAAATTTGAAAAAAATCAAAAATTATTTTCATACAAAAATATTGAACTCAAAATACTCATCTATAAACCCAACAAATCTAAACATGAGTTGTTTTGTGTTTTGCATCATTCTCCCCTGGTTTGAAACAACTCGACCTCGAGTTTTGTAATGTTGCAAGAACAACAAAACAATTGGGACCATACTATTGAGTTTTGACAATGCATTCACCTTCATCTAGATAACTCACAATCTTCCGAAACAAGTCTGTGAACTTCTTGTTGATTTAAGAAGGGATCTATATACATGTGTTGTTGAATTTCAAGAATTGATTCATTATGAAATTTCTCTCCTCCATTGCCTGACATATTGTTTGATTATCCCCAGGTTGAACTTGAAATGCTTCAAGTGTTTCCTTTAGATTAGACAACAATTATGCTCCAAGGAGCTTCTCCTTGGGGAGTCTCTTCTTAAACTGGTTGTACCATTTGTTCATTCGGAGTTGGTAAAATTAGTGGAGATAACTTTGGCTCATCATCAACTAATTTGATAATCTCTTATTGTTTTCTCTCTTCCAAAATTGACGGAACCATAGAAGGAGACTGTTGGGGCATTACTTTAAATCAATCCTACATACCAAAGTCAAAAAGATTCAAGATATGCATTTTCATCATAAGTAGCCTTCCTTTCCTCAATTTATTACTTGCTTAAAATCACCTTATTGTTTTTTAATTCTGTATTTGACACCATTGATGTATTGCCCTTCTTTGAATTGGATAACAAGACTTTTCTCAACATATCCACAATAGCTTTGATTTACAGGATCTTGTAAGATCTCCTCAACAAAACTTGTAGAAATTAAGTTCTACTCATCATACCAGTCACTAATTAGAACATTGATTGCCTTCCCAGTAAGGAAAACAAATCTATGCCTAATTTCAAGAGCCATCTCCAAGGCTTTGATCTGATACCAACTGATGCAGGACACCTAGGGAATGCTGTAAACATACGGGTAATGTGCCCACAATAGCCAAACTCTCAATCTTCTAAAGGATACCCTGAGTAGGACTTGATAGGGGTAACCCATAAAGAAAAACTTAGAATAAGGTCTACTAGACAAAATATAAAACTAGTTGGAAACCTAGGTTAGGGTTTTCAGTTTGGTTCGAAATTTTGAAGGGTATTTGGTATTAGGATGAAGAATAACCCCTCAAAATATAAAAGTGATCAGAGATGTTTAAGGCTATCAAATGATTAAAACTCAGGTGCTGTTTCTGAATTCTAGCACAATGAGATTGTAGAATAAGCGACAAACAAAGTATTTCTAGGGCTTAAACAATAAGCTAAGATCAATTGAGAAACACAACAAATATAAAATTGACTAAAACAAGATATAGATTAATGGAAGAAGAAGAATAAGGGTTGTGAATAGTACCCCATGAATAGTGTTATAAATAAGAGAAGAAGAAGAAGAACTATGCAATCACTCCTAGGGTTTCAAGGCAATCACACCTTGGATCAAGGCAATCACACCTTGGGTTGGAGGCAATCACACTTTCAAGAGTTTTAACAATTTTCTTAACAATAATCAAGTTTTATTTTATTCATTAAGGTTGAGGTGTTTAAATAGAGTACAAAATCTGAGTTTTTAAAAATCCAATTCCCCTCCTAAGATGCTACTTTCTAATATCCTAAATTTGACCTTCAAGTATTCCTAAATACTCAAGATTTCACTTGTTAAAAATAGAAAACTGCTTAAAACCTAAACTAGTAGACCAAACAATATTAAACTTAAAACTTTCCTAAAACATATCATATAAAAATTTCTAAAAACTCTATTCTCGTCACTTACTAATATCCCTTCAGTTATTTGGTTATAATTTTTCCAAATTACATTGGATTTGCAAAATCTTGGATGCATTGGAGAGGTAACTGAATAACCTTTCAAATTACACCAAAATCAAGCTAAACATGCAAGTATTGGCCTTCCAAAATAGGGCCTAAAGAAAAATGATGGAAATAGATATTCACGTTTCTAAAAGTAACTAAAACCTATTCTACTTGGAAATAACTAAGAACCCCCAAGCTGACTAATAAGAAACAAACCTAAAACTGAAAAAATTTAAAATTATATCCATACAAAAATATTGAACATAAAATACCCATATATAAACCCATCAAATCTAAACATGAGGTGTTTCACGTTCGCATCACATACCCGCCAGTGAGGAGTGGTCTGTTTCAAATTGAAGGTTTTAAAAGGTAAGGAATGGCTAAGGACTTGGGCTAAGATAATGAGAAATATTCATTAAATAAAAGGTAATGAGAAAGGATTTAAAGACATACACTTTAGGTAATATGGTGTTTGATTATGGACTAACAGGATTCGTGTAACTCCGACAAGTTGGGGTTATCACTGATGATGATGACAATCATACCCGGCACGAGACATCTGTGCCCACAAGAACTCTATAACTTTAACAGAGCTTAGCGGTAATCTCAACAATTATTTTTGGGGACCCATATTATGAGGATGACATCCAGGGAACTCTTTGTTCCAGATAAGCATTTTCTTATGGAGATTATGGTAGAAAATATGTGCTATGGTTTAAGTGTAACTACTATATTTTATCTATATTATTGTCAGAAAGTTGCTGATTTATATAATCACCAGTAAAAGTTTTTATGATCTTAAATTTGGGATAAGCTAGATTAAAGGGTCTAAGTAACTTTTGTGATTTGGCATATTCTATTTTGATTCATCAATTATATTAAGTTGCAGATGTTGGACAGGTTTAACTGTCATGATATGGCATATCCTATTTTGATTCATCTATTATAGTGAGTTGTAGATCTTAACTGATGGAGAGATCCTTTTTTGTAACGATGTTATTGTGCGTTTTGTGTTTGCCTTTTATGAAAGTCTGCCTTGCTATTTGACCTTTGCAAAATTTTACTTTTCCTGAATTCATCTTTGCATATTCAATAACGATAAAAAAAAAAAAAACTTAGGCATAATTGAAAGAATCTAAATATATTGTGCTTTTGAAATGATTTTATTTTGTGAATTAGCATGAGCATTTTGCTTAGTTTCTTCTGGAAATGTTAAACCCCAACTAGTTTCCTGCTGACCTATTTCATGAATGTTCTGATCTAAATGTATCCTTTTATCTCCTTATTTTTCAGCACTTGATGCCGCAACTAGGGGAAACCGTTACATAAATTCATGCCTCAGGTATTTTTTTAGGTGCCTAACTTTGTCATATGTTTATTGTAAAGATGAGGTAACAGAAGAATTCTGAAGCATTGAGTGCAATGTTGTTTTTCAGCCTGTTAGTACAAAGCTCTTTAGTTTGTCTTAAAATGATGCCCTTGTTCAGTTTCTGCTTCCATGAAACAGGGGGAGTTGCTGATTTGGGAGCAATATCAGGGAACTGATTCCAAAATTTAGTCAGGTGGTGGGGCTAGGAATGATGCTTTATATTTGTTATATTCAATTTACTATGTATTATATTTAACACAATATTTGTAATCTTTTACCAGTTATTTTAGTCATTGCTAATGATAGCTAGAATTCATAGAAAATAAAATCCATGAAGATTACCATTTCAAAAATGGCTTAGAGTGAGGGTAAGAATTGCGGGTTGTAGGAATTTCATAGGTCTTGGAATCAGGAGTAATAATGTGATGCCGAAGTGGCAGTGTTGCTTTCAATAGAAAATTGCTACAACTTTCTTCTCACTACACCCAAATTCTCACTTAAAAAGGGTAAGGTAGATTAGGTTGGGAGACCTTGGCTTGGTGATCAGCTGTGGTTGCTCAGTTGTGGTTGCTATTGTAGTTTCTAGATTTGTCACACCTAAAAGTGACTAATAAGTAGCAGCCAATGTGGTTTTACCTTGTTTGTTACACTCTAGTACATAGATCTCCAAATAAACATCATATATCAATTTAAGACAATGCTGCAGTAGCTTTAGGACTATGTAACAAGGTTTCAATATTAAAGATTGTGTCATATTATGTTGGAATTGGACTCACCTTTTCTGAGTGTGGCAAGTTTTATATTTCATCGTGCAGATTAAACGAGGAAATGAAAGACACTGAAAATCTAGCTGTGAAGTTGTATCCTTTCATCTCTGTGCATTATGTATTCATCTATTAGTCTGTCCTATCCATCTATATGTGAGGACACCAACACATGCATTTCATTTGCTGATATTGAAATTTTGAATTTTAAATAGTAGCTTTCAGTAAAATAATTATTGGTTTTGCTTGATTTTGTCATCTTGGGGTTCTCTGTCTGCTTCCTTAATAATTACAAAGAAAGATCCTGAGGAGAAACGTAGATGCTTTGGACTCGGCTGTGAATAGACTCGTCCGTCTTCCATGACCTTGGGCTATCCCCGCATGTTGGAACAAAATCAAGGATATCTCAATGGAAATATCTGCTCTTTGAAATTCCTTTTAATCCATTTGGTATCACCTTTAATTGGTCACTTTTAAGAATCACTGCACTCTTTAAATTGTTCAACAATCACCATGCTTTTAATTGTGGCTGTTCTGTAAACCAAATCTGATTGGCTTTGCCATTCGATGTTCTAGACTCGATGAACCAACAAAAATTTTCATCAACATGAATTATTTGAAGACTAGCATTCAGTGCTCAACTCACACTAGTGAACTGTAAAGATAACAGACCAGGCTATGCCTCAAACTATTTAACTCCCACTTCCCATGATGGGTTGATCAAGGCTCATCAGATTCTGCTGAACTACACCACGGGCACCTCACCCCAATAACAATTCATTTGGTGCGCCATCCAACCAATCAACTATCTTGGCAAGTTTCACAAGGCCCTACTACTTTGGCTCATGGAAGTGCATACTGAATGAATGAGAGAACTGCTTTGCCTCTCCATTGATGAAAACTCTTGATTTTTGGTTTTGTATATTGATTCCCTTTTTGGTGTTTTCTCTTTTCTATTTCTTTTCCTGCTTATTTGAAAGAATAATAGATGGAAGTTTGCATCCTTACCTTATATGTTGGTTTGCTCTTTTAGTTTGTTTATGAAAAATTGCTAATAAAACTCCTCACAGAAAGAAGCCTATCTAGAGAACTCAATGTGTAATTTGCATATCCAGCAAACACATGAAAAAGAAAAAGAAAAAGAAAAAACACTATTTATTACTTCCTCACAGCTTTTTGGTCATTAAAACATGCAAAATGTAAAATTACTCGTAAAATGCCCCTAACTTCGACTTTGAAGTGTTTTTGTTTTTCCTTTTTTTTCATGCGGCAACCAAAGGTACTCTTCTTCTTCTTTTGTTGCTGTTGTTGTTGTTGTCATTACGCATGTTCTGATGCTTGGAAAACTGCAATAACGGAATAAGGAATATGGTTTTGTTCTTTGTGGGTTTCATGGATATAGAAATGAAACAATGGGCTTTGAGAAATAGGTTTCTTTTTCTAAGTGTTTATGCGTATGTGTGTGGATGTTTTACCTATTGTTTATTTACTTTTATGTCCAAAAAATAGTTATTTGGTTCTTTTTATGACAAGCTTAATCTGTTAATCCCAAAGTTATATTTTCTTCACTCATCCAAAGTAATGCAACAGATTTGATGGTTGCCACCATCCAATGGCATTGAAGAAATGGTTGACACCTCTTGAAAGGGTAATATTACCATGGTCGCTATGATGATCCTATTCGCCACTTACATTCAATTCTTTTTGTTGCTTAAAAGACAAGTTAGATAATCTATTTTTCAACATTTACAAAACACAAATATTTCTTGAAATGTTTTGATTTGTCATTACAAATTTTAGTTAGTCAATCTATTTTTGTAGGCCTTCTACCCCCCCCCCCCCCAGCACACACACACAC
>JAOXJP010242846.1:0-22975 GCA_025762735.1 Platanus orientalis | reverse complement strand
AACAAAAACTTAATACTTATACTTATCACACAAAAATCTATCATTCTTATACCAACTTTACTTATGGAACTTCTAAAATTTAAATACATCTTTCACTAGTAATCCTCCTAGGATCTTTAAAACACTAATGTTTACTTGATCATAACCATTAATTGATTTCTTAACACAATCATCTCATATTCTATTCATCTACAATCTCCAATGTACTTCTTAAAACATACACTTCTATAATTTTGAAGACTTTCAGCACATAGTGGTTATCTTACATACAAAACCTATGAGTATGTCTTTATCTCAAATATAAAACCTCTGAAGAGGTTTCTGAATGATTCTCACATACAAAACCTGTGAGTAGGTCTCTTTCTCAGACACAAATCCTCTAAGGGCGTCTCTGAATGATTCTCACATATAAAACCTGTGAATAGGTCTCTATTTCAGATACAAAACCTTTGAGGGGTTATCTAAATAATTCTCACATATAAAACCTATGAGTAGGTCTCTATTTCAGATACAAAACCTTTAAGACGATTTCTAAATATATAGCCATTATAGTGTTCATCTCTAACTACTACTCTCTTAAATATATAATCCACAAGAGATCTCTAAAATAATAAACCACAATGGGTCTCTTAATCACTAACTTCTTCAAATATAACATTTAAGGTCTCAAAATCATTCATAGCTCTTATGAATCACATTACTTTTCTCGCATCTTTAAATATAAATTACACTAATTTTTATGAATCGTACTTTTCATTGAAGCTTATTTCTTAATACAAAATAATCACATGTTTTATCATACTCATAACAATAATCTCATACACTATCATAAACCAAAATTTAATTTGTTCTACCATTTATAATATCATTTTGTAAAAGCCTGCAACCAAAATAATATATAACTGCGCATGATATAGTTAACAAATTAACATTATATGCATGTATGCATGATCCTTTCTAAACTTAACTTTTTCAATAAAAACAAATTTCTATTTTCCAAAACTTATAGTCTTATTAAGGTTCATATAAAACCATGGTTGGTTAATCTTGCAAAAACAAATGATTACTTAACTCAATCTAAGCACAAACTAAGAATATTGCTTCTTTAAAACCATGTTTAATCATAAACAATACTTATACTTTCATGAAATCATATAAGCCTTTTAATCCTTAACCATAACTTTAGGAAATATGAATGTTTTTCTTCTAAACATGGTAAAAAAAAAACTAAACAATTGATAATTATTTCTTAAATAATAAAACATGATCAGACATGAAGAGAACTTAAGGAAAAATTACAGAATTTAAAATTTACAAACTTATTAGCCAATACATAAAGACTTTTTAAAGATTCATGAATTAAAACATAAAGAATCAAATTTTCAAAATTTGAACAAAGCTTTAAGAACCTAAACAAAGAACAAAAATATATAATATTTATGTAATTACTTGCATCATTCACAAAACTTTCAAATTCTTTATATTTTCTAAGAAAACAAGGCTTAGAACATAAAGGATCTTTTAAAAAATATCAAAGTGTTAAGATCCTAGACAATGAACAAAATATGTATACTTTAAAAGATTACCTACTTCTTATTGCTGAAAATCAGATTCCAAAGCTTGTGTTCTTTAACCTTTTCCTCTTTCAAAACCTAATTTTTCTTCTTCATTTTCTCGTCAAAATCTCTACTCTTGCAAAACTTCTTCAAAAGATCATCTTTTTTCTATGTTTTTATAGGTCTAAATAGCAACTCTAATCCCTAATTTCGTGTTTAGATAAGTCTCTAGTGAAAAAGCCCCTAAAATCTTGCAAAAATCACAATTGTATGGAATTTTCCACTTTTATGACGTCATCTCGCATATAATTTTTTCAATAAAGACACCCAGTAGGAAAATGACCATAACTTTTTCTACAAAACTCAGAATCACTCATTGTTTTTTTGTTGGAAACTAGACTTCAAGACCTTTTTAAGGACATAAAATGTGTTCACTAATTCATCCTACATTTTTATTGGTATATTTTTAAAGTTACCTCAAAATCTATTAACTCAAACCATACCAGACGACATAGACACTTGGTGGGAAAATTGTTATAACTTCTTCTAGGAAACTTCAATTCATTCACCGTTTGGGAGATTTGAAAGTAGACTCATAGATATTTCTAATGATATATTATTTGTAGGGTGATTCCTATGTGATTGATACAGATTTATTTATGAAGGTATCCCGACTGTCTAGGACAGTTTTAGAACTTGTCATATCCTTGATTTGTTTTTTTTCTTTTTTTAAATTTTATTTTATTTTATGTTTAATTTAATTTTCTCACTCACCTAAATGTGTCAAAATACCATTAATAAATTTAGAATACATAATTAACTATGTTCTATCAATTATGCATCTATGATCTTATTTAATACATGAAACATGTGCTAGGTGTTATAACAGCCTACGTAATTTTGAAGAAGTCTACTAAAATCATTCTAATGGAAAAATAACTAGGAATTATTGGATTATTACCATTCTTGAACATTAAAATTAATTAAGTTCATTAATCAAATCATATATCAAAATATGTTTTTCCATAATCATCATATGAATTGCTGAGATCTAATCATAAAGGAAGTTTAGAATTATCTCAATCGATTAACCGGATACAAAAATCCAATCTAACCCGGTTTCCAAAGTCTCCACACCTAATTTAGAGTTCTCTATACCTCTCCCACTTTTAAAATTATTACAAGACCATATCTGAATGTGGGTAACCCTATATATAGGAATTAGGAGAGGTCAAACAAACCCTATGGGGTCCAGGATCCTTATGGGACTCTTATCCTTAAGCTTATGGGGCCCACCATTTTGAATTGAGTCAAAACTGCAACCAGGAACTCAACTATTTGATAATTACAACCATGCACTCCATTAATTACAACAATCCCTGTGACATGTTATAATTGAACTCTCAATGATAAGAATATAACATTGAGGTCCTTCCTCGCAAACCTTTTCAAAAAAACATCATTCCACTGTACAATATCCCTCAATGACCTATAGGACAATAAACTAGTCACTGCCAAACCCTTTAGGACATTGGTAAATTATCTCTAAGACATTAATAGATCAATTATATATTAAAAACATTTTTTAATAAATTCTTTTTCAAAATATTTATTTATTTAATTAATATAATTTTGAAAATCATTTTGACAAACACTTTATCAAAAGCACTAGATCCAGATTTGCATGTCCAATCAATTCATCTTAATCCTAGACTGAATATTTCTCCCTATCATTAGGGCAGCGGATTCCTTGTTAGACACTTGTGTTCTCTCAAGCATCAAGCTAAGTATCCAAGCTACCCATGATATAGCCAGGCAACTCGAAATAATCAGCTTAAATAACTTAGAGAATCACAAGTCCCTCGAGTCAAAGCATTAGTCTTTAAGTTATGAACATCATTTATACTAACAATGAAGTTTTACTAAATGTGTTCATTATGGTTCCATGCATTTATATTATGCATTTACATGTAAGTTTAGAGTCTCACTCTAGTGATTGAGATTACATCACTCCATTATATGACAACTCTATACATGCAGCCTTCTAAGTGATGTGCCCAGCATCACCCATAGTTGTAAGGTTTCAGGCCTACAAGAATTGGATAGTCAGATCTCACCACATATAATCTATGTGTTTGACATCATACTATGTTACCTAAGGACCACCTATCTCATCTCATGAGATCAAATAACTACCCATAATCAAATTATATACATGTGATGATGAAATAAAACATTTTATTATAAATGTCAAACAAATAAATAACATAAAATGTGGCTATGATGACTTAGTCAAGACACCTATTCTAACAATATGGACTGGTTTATTAGAGTTTTTATCAAAGACCTCGATAAACCTGAGAAAATGGGCCTGACCTTGAGGGATTTGGATTCCCAGAGAGTTCTTGGAGGTTCACTGAGTGTCCAAGGCTGGTAAAAGTGGCTCTACTGTCATTTAAGAGAGAACGGGGTGATTAAGGCACATCGAGTCTCTTGGAAGTCCTGATGTGGCTTTTCTTAAGAGATCTTGGACTTGAAAAGATGGGGCCACTGATCAGCTGAGTTTCTGATATGTGATGGGCTTTTAGAGGTTTATCGAAGGTCCATCACTTACTATAAAATGATTGGGCTTGTTCTAGAAAGATTGGAGAAATTGGTGTATAATGGCCCTAACAAAACTTGAGTTTAATGGCTAACCTTGAAGTTTCAGAAAAAATTGAGAATTAGCCTTTGACTAATCTAAATTTGGCTGTTTAGAGGCCTTTCGAGGACCTGTAGAATGTCAAATATGGCCAAAATTTTCTTTTGAGGGTTTGGAGAAATAATGAGACTTTTGGGTTTTTTGGGTCTCTAGATATCTCGGTTCTTTAGACAGTCCTGTAGATGATTAGGATGAGAGGGTACAGGACTTGACTTTGAGTCATTTAGGTGATGTGGGCAATGTCTAGGGTTTACCGAGGGTCTAATTTCGAGAGAAATGGTGAATTTTGGATATGTGGGGGTAAAATGGTAATTTTATTAGCCTTTTGTGCTTCAATGTGGGAAGACTTATGAAGGCTGGGGAATCTTAGAGAAAATGGGTCAAATACTCTAAAGTCGAGATTTTTAAAGATGTAGGGGTAAAATGGTAATTTGCTACTCCTTTGATGCTTTAATGTGAGAAGGCTTATAAAAGTTGGCAAATTTAAAAGAGCTTTACTGTGGGAGGATTTATGAAGGTTGTGGAGTCCTAGAGAAACTAAGTCCAATAGACTGTAGTTGAGATTTTTAAAGGTGTAGGGGTAAAATGGTAATTTACCAGCCTTTTGATGCTTCAATGTGGGAAGGCTTATGAAGGTTGGAAAATTCAAGATGAAATAGAGCTAATGGATCAAAATTTGGACTCTCGAAATCCTAGAGTGTCTTTTCTTAGGGAATTAAGGTTTAGCTTAATTGATCTTTGGATAGAGTTTAGACATTATTATTACGCTTGCGACCAAAGTATCCATTGAGAATGCTTACCTATCTAAGGCTCAGGGGTATCTAGACTTTGACTTTATTCCATGTTGTAATGAACCCATCTGATTCCATTAATTGACCCAAGCCAAAATTTGGGTGCTGACAGCATCAATAACAAGTGCAGTGGAAAACTAAGAAATGCATGTATCTCTTATCCAAATTCATTATAAGCTATCCAACATAAGAGGATTCCGTATATCAAATAAAGGGTACAATAGTCTATCCCCAAGTATGAGTGTCGTCAAATTATATCATTTATTACATTCATCCATGTTCAAATAGTTCTTAGGGACTTGGTACCAAAATACATCTCTATAAAATCTAGAAACTGGTAAAGAAAATAACGAAGTATTGACTCAAACATCACCCTTTTTGCAATTCCTCCTTTCTCTCATATCTATTCATATCTTGTCTGAAAAAGGATTATGGATGGGTTAGTAAATGGCCCCACAGGTAGTAATGGGCAATAGACATATAATGGAAACAGAACCATATATATAGCAATATGAAGATAATACCAAAACAAACGGAACATGTGTAATCACAGAGAAATAGACACTAAGAAGAACAATGTATTAGCATCCATGATTTCATTCATTTAATGTAAAGTGCATGCATGTTCCTATTAAGATTTGGATAATCATAGATCATAGGCCTAAGTAAAGGCATTTCATAATCATATTATAAGACAATCAATTCATTTAGCAATGTGGCCATCAAGATTCAAATCTTCACAATTCGGGTAGCTATCAAGACACTATTCAAAAGCATAGGCCAATCAAAGGCATAGGTCAATTTACCTAATTAAGCTTCATATCAATGCGAAGACATAATTTGGATTTATACAAAGGAGTATCAATCAATACAGAATATGGATGGAATTACCCGAATGGGCATTAGACATAGCAATATCAATACAAAATTACCCAAAGGCATCAATCAAAACAGAATCAATTCATCGATATACTAATGTGGGTGTCAGTCAATCAAAATAAATCAGAAATCACCAACGCAGGGTAACCAATGGTAGGATAAAAATGCCTTGCTTATCCCCAAGAGGAGGCCATATGCATTGTTCTTTTTCCCCAAGCGAAGGGCACATGGGTTGCTCTTTGTCCCCAAGCAGAGGGAACATAGCTTACTCTTTGTCCCCAGACGGAGGTAGTATGGCTTACTCTTTGTCTCCAAGCAAAGGGCACATAGCTTGCTTTTTGTCCCCAAACGGAGGGCACATGGCTTGCTATTTGTCCCCAAGTAGATGGGTACATGGCTTGCTATTTGTCCCCAAGCGGAGGGCACATGGTTTGCTCCTTGTCCCCAAGCAGAAGGCACACAAATCAAGCAAATATATTCAATCAAATCAATACGGATGTCAAAAGTCAATATGACCATTTGAACAAAAATGATCTAGGAAAAACATTCAATAGGATCAATAAGATCAATAGAATCAGAGTGATCAATAAGATCAATGTGACCAATAAGGTCCAATCACCTTGAGAATCCCTAAGCAGAGGGCCAATACAATTCATTGCATCATTTCAGTCAAAGGACTAACATAGTTAATGAACAAAGCACAAACAAAGGATCAATAAGATCGAACAAATTCAATTCAACCAATATGGTATACACCCTTAATGGGTTCAATACAAATAACAAAGTCAATTCCAATCAAAGTGCTTCAAAAGATCAAAATAGATGTAAATCAAATCATTTGATCTTGAACTTACATGATGCTTCAAACTTTAGGAATAGGGAGGACCTATAATGATAATAGCATCAATCTCACAATTCAATCCAAGACGACAAGTAGCATGTCTATGATCTCACAAATTCAGAATTTCATATGGACTCACCATAGTTTGTCAAATCAAAACAGAGGGATCATCAAATTTGGGATAAAGGGAGTTTGATTGATCCTCTTTCAAAATAATCAATATAAACAAGTCATAGATTTCATAAAATATGATTTTGACATTAGATACATAAATCTAATTGACAATTTTATAAAGATTCCACACTTATCATTTCATAGGATCAAAACCAATAACTTTAAGAGTGGAATTTCACCAAAAATAAAAAATACAAGAGTAATTCAAAAAGGAAACCATCATATCTTAAGTCATGATTTCCATAAAAGACAGAAGAGAATCAGTAGCACATATTTAAATCAAAGATTCATATATTTCTATATGAATTCCACCAAAATCAGAGAAGACAATTAGTCTAGAAAGAATCAATGTGAATTTCACCAAAATTATTGAAATGGGAGATGCATATTGCACATAACAAGTCACCAAATCAAGATCCTTAAGTCTTAACATGAACTCCAACAAAAATCAAAGAGGATTAACCAATATCCATGAACATTCAAGAGAATCTCATCCCAAAACAATTAAAGATTAAAGGGAAGTCATGTTTATTACACACTAATACTTACAACTTAGAGATCTAATAGAGATCTAGCTCTTCTCCTTGCACAATCCCTTTTCTTTTATGTTTGGCTTCACTAACCTTCTCCAATTTTTTCTTCTCTATAGATCCATGGTGAAAACCCATCAAATTTCAGTAATTCAAAGTAGATTTGAAGTAAAATAGTAAGATAATCCTAGATCTAAGCAATTTCCCTATGAAGTAAGCTCCCAAAGCTTACCTTTCCCAATTTTGGAGCTCTTCTCCTCCACTTTCCCTAATTCTCCAATTCCTTCCTCTCTTCCTCTTGTCCTCTCTTCCTCTCTTTCTTATGTCATTTTATCCATAATTCGTCATTTGGGTGTTTAGGTATGAGTTGGGGGTCAATTTCCAAGAATACCCCTAAAAAATCTTGGAAAATTAGTGTGGAACCCTACATGACCAGTCAATATTCAATCTTGATCAATCAAGAAAAATTGATTGGTCAGGATTCAATCCTGATCGGTCAAGTACAGAGACTCTTTGTTGAGTTTGTGGTCCTAATTGGCCAGGATTTATTCCTGATCAATCAACATTTTTCAATTTGGACTTGTTGGGTCTTTTTTTTTTAGCATTTTTCACTCCGATGTTGCTCCTCTTGGTTCCTAAGCCTCTCCCACATTTGTTTGGACATAAAATGACCTATTAAGGTCCCCGGGGTTCCAAGTTGGTTCTCATGTTGGATTTTCCATGTGCTTTGACCCAAGTAGTTCCTTAAGGTTTGTTAAAAGGTCTCCTATCACACCGAAGGAAATTGCAGGGTGTTATAGGTTTCCTTTTTCTTCTTTGTTAGAGGTATGCTCTGAAAATCACACAAAGAGCAACCACTTCTATCTTTTCTCTTTCCTTTCTATTTCGTTGAAAATCCTTACTCTTCTTGTGAGCTCACGCATGTCCTTATTTATAGGGAGAGAGATGTGTGTGAATGGTAACCCTAACCCACTTCTACACATCTCTATTTTTATGGAAAGAGGGAGGGTGAGTTGGTCTCCATTCACCACCAATCTGAGTGTCATTCAGATGCTCTGTTTCTATTTTAGAAACAGGGCAGTTGCAAGACCTCAAATTGTTAAAATAGTTCAACAATCCCAAGTATGAATCATTTCCATTTCAAATAGAAAGAATTCCAATCAACCCCAAATCAGCATATGACATGATGTCTGAAGAGATCATTGGGAACAACTTCTTCTTGTTTTTTTTATATAAAAAAACTCTATTTAAAAAGTAACATTTTTTCTTTTATTTTTTACACAGCATAAATAAAATAGTATACAAATCATATGAGACAATCAAACAAACAACAAATTATTTGAGGTCTCCTTTGAAATGTTTATACAAATGGTCATATGACCAATCAATGAGAAAAAAGTTTTACGAGACAAAAAAGATCCTCTAGCAAGATGACTTCTTCATCCCAATGTGAGTTCTCATTGTTCCTTGCTCCAATCCTCTTCTCCTTCAACAATGACAGTTGATTAATAGGAAACCTCTTGTAATCTTCCATTAGAATCTTATTGTCCCATCTCAATTATGTTGGTTACCATAAGTAGAAATCCAGGTTCTTAATTATTCAAAAGAATTACCCTTAAACCTTATCAAAAACTACCTATTACATACTACTAACCAATTTTAATCCCACAATATTGGAGAATCAATTGGTCCTTGAAAGATATGGATTTTTATTTATTTATTTATTACAAAGAATAATTTCTTTTGGTTAAGGTAGGAGTGGTAAGTGTAGGACGGAGAAACTAACTAAAAGATATTTTAAATTGTGTTTAAAATCAAAATAAAACCCTCTATCCTATCATCACATATATTTATTTCTTAAGATAGATAATAATTTGATCTCATGAGATGAAATAGGTGGTCCTTAGGTAACAAAGTAGGATATCAAACACATTCAAATGTGTGAAGATATTTGGCAATCCAACTATTATAGACTTGAAACTTTACTTTTATAGGTGATGTTGGACACATCACATATACGGCTGCTACATGTAGAGTTACCATATGATGGAGTGATGTAATCACAATAACTAGAGTGAGACTCTAAGCTTGCATTTAGATGCATTATATAAATGCACTAAAGGGATCCCTTAAGAAAGCATTTGGTAAAACTTCACTATAAAGATAATTGGTGTTCATGTTTACATAGTCATCCTTAAACTTGAGTGGTTTGTATTTTTCTAAGTTATCCTATTAAATATATTGAGCTTCCAACCACCGACGCCTAATTGGTGGCTATATCATATTAGATTGAATTAGCTTACATGATTCTTGAGAGAGTGTAGATGCCTAACAAGGAATCTACTACCCTTAAGTGGGAGATATATTCAATTTAGGATATTTCTTCTCTAGTTCCACTATTTTTTGGCTCATCTCTTTCTTTTCACATAGGAGGAAGGAATTTTCTTTGAAAAAATCTTTCTCCTTTTCACCTTTCGAAGAAGACTCTTGTCTAAGAGTGGAGATAATGTCTTCAAGGAATCTTAACTTTTCAGTCAATTCAATGATTTTTCTCTTGAGTTATTTATTTTTCTTCCCTAACTCAACACTTTGCATAAAAATGTCATCAAATGCCTCTTGTGCATCATAGATCTCCTCATCTTCTTCATACTCTCCATCATCTTCACTTGAGTAACTTGTCTCCAAAAGTGAACTCATGGGAGTATTAAAGGCCATAAAAGCCTTGATCTCTTGTGAGGGGGCTTCCTCACTACTTTGGGACTCATGTTCCAAAGTCTTGGACTCATCATCCCATGTGGCAGCCATAGTTTATCCCTTTGACTTGTACTCATTCTTCTTGTTGACATAATCCTCGAAGATATGTTCCCTTCCTTTGCACTCATAGCAAATGGGAGGTTCTTTAGAGAAGTCTTTCTTCTTTTTATAGCCCGGGTAGGACTTTCTCATTTGTTTATTCTTGGAGTAATAATGTAGTATTTCTCCGAAAGAACTTCTTGAACCTCTTAGAAACAAGAGCCAAATCATCATCCGAATCTCTATTTGATTCAGAGAGTTCTTCTACCTTAAGGGCAATGCCCTTCTTCTTGGTAGGTTCCTTAATGGATGCTTCAAAAGTTTGAAGTGAGCCAATCAACTCCCTTAGGTTCATGACTTCTAGGTATTTTCTTTCTATGGTAGTCACCTTACACCTGAACCTTTTAGGGAGGGACCTAAGTACTTTCCTAATCACCTTAGACTCGGGAATGTCCTCACCTAGACTCCTCATAACATTCACCAAGTTTAACAACTTGGCGTTGAATTGGAGGATTTATTCATCCTCCTTCATTCTATGAGCTTTAAGTTATACTATATCCATTTGAAGCTTGGACATCTTTACAACGCTTATACCCTCATGGGTAATAGAGAGAAGCTTCCACACTTCCTCTGTCATCTTAAGATGAGCTATCCTCTTAAACTCATCTAGGGCAAGACCACTTGCTATGGCATTCAATGCCCTAAAGTTGAACTTGTGAGCATTTACTTGGGTAGGAATCCACTCACTTCTCGGTTTGTTGGGCTGTGTATAGCCATCGACAATTACGCTCAATACCCTTCAGTCATAGGTATTTAGGAATATCTCCATTTGAGATTTCCAATAGCCATAGTCTGTTTCATTAAAGAATGGAGGGGTGCTAATGGACATACCACTATCTTCTCTAGCCATCTCGGATTTTGCTAAGACCTTACTCGGGATGTTAAGGCCTATGTGAGTAACCTAGGCTCTAATACCAATTGAAATTGCTCTAAAGTAATCCTAGAGAGGGGTGAATAGGATTTTTAAATTAATTTACCCCTTTTTCAATTTTATCTTGGGATTAATTTTAATCTTTTTAACTTAGCCCAAGCGTGTGTGTGCTCTAAGGTGTCTACTCAAATATTTTGTCAAACACATGCTATGCAAAAGTAGTAGAGAACATTCAAGGAAAGAGACAAGAAATTACACACACAATCCAAGGTCAATATACAAACCTAACTACTTTCTCACAAGCAAGCTAAACAACAACACTCGGTGTCTCTTACGAGTGTGTACTACTTTCGATGTCTTTGATGGAAGCAAAGTAAGAACAATGATAAGTATGAATGCAAAGTAAAGAAAATATTACCACAAGTTAGTTGATGTTGCTAGTTGCTCAAAGTGGGGTGCTCCTTATTAAGCTAGTTTGTCTTAGCTACTCACAAGCTCCAAGTACTTGGCTCTAGTGCTCCTTGAGCTCATCCAAATGTTAATTTCCTCTAGGGAAAGGTTCACCACAAGTTCTCCTTAGTAGTAGTAAAGTGGTAATCAAGAGGAGAGAAAGAGTGAGTGAATCTAGTGAAAGATGTTAGCTACTCAAGCTCAAAATCAGTGGGTCAATGATTTCCACAGTGGGGATGCTCTCAATGTAGTAAAATTTGGAGCTCTCTCTAAAACAGCTTGGAATGTTGGAGTTCTTTACCCTAATGGGAAAATTTTCCTTTTATAGGGCTAAGGAGCACCCATGGCCTTTGGATTGGAATCTTTTATAACAAGCAACATTTTAGAACCTTAGATTTGAAAAACGGAGTTCAAATTTTGAAAAACTCTCCTTGAAATTCATGTTTTAAATTTATTCCAAAATTTCTCTCGTAATCGGTTTCTTGATTATAATCGATTGTGGATCACATAATCGATTACGGCTCACAATCAGGTTTGCAATCGATTTAATCGATTATGGATCACATAATCGATTACGGCTCACAATCAGGTTTGCAATCGATTACTTGATCCCAATTTGATTTTGAGTCTGGGAATTTTGGTCCAAATCGGCTTCACAGCCGATTGTAGCCTATGAGTTTTGGCCTTGGCCTCAGGAGTCTCAGACTATTCCCAAATTTTGCTCGTAATCAATTGTGTGATTCGCAACCGATTGCGCTGAAATTGATTACTTGGTTTGCAATCAATTGCAACTCCTAGTTTTTCAGCACTTTGATTTTAGCATTGTGGGGGGTTTATCCTTAACCCTTTTCCCTTTGGGTTTTATGAGAAGCCTAACACCATGTCTACATTCATTTTAAGGTACTAAAATGATATGTAATGCATGCTTTATACCTTTCTTGGTGTAGCAAATCTGAGGTAGTTTCTGATCTCTTTCTCATGTCTTTAGCCCTTGTCTTCATGTCTTGAACTTGTAAGAGATTAGGGCACTTACAAGACACATACCACTGCACATTTGACCATGGGATTAACATACATCAACATGGGTTATGTGATGTGATGTGTTAGAGACCCTTACATGGGCTATATGATGTGATGTGTCAGAGACTTACATGGGTTATGAGATGTGATGTGTTAGAGACCTATGAGATCCTTACCAGGACCGTGAGACCCTTCATGGTTTATACATATGATATGCTTTTTCGAAGACATTTTATGGTTTATATATGATATGTTTTGTTAGAGACATTTCACAGTTCTTTTACACTTGGGTATTTTATATAATGGGACACCATCGTGTTTTGCATGTGGCACACATATTACTATGCACATACATAAGGTACTAGCATTTGGTATAGAGCATGTAGCATATGCATGATTCAGTTTGATCTACTTTGGCTATCCGTGTGGTTAGCTTGTGATATGTGCATACTTGCATCGTAGTAAGGATTCCTGTTTAGACTACATTTGTTGATTGTGTTTATCTTGTTGATTTCATATCCTACATTGATTCTCTTCTTTACTACTGTGATTATCTTTGCTCTCTTTTAGTGTTGCATAAATTGCATACCTTCCCACTAAACCTGTCTAGCTTACCCCAATTGTCCCACCTATAGATGATGATTGAAAGATAGTTGGAGGTTGGGTAGCTAGCTTAGATATTTTATTATAGTCTTGTTTCTAGTTTCTAGTTTACTTTTCATGGGATATACTCTTTAGTACTTCAGTCATGCCCATGGTGCTATGGATTGTATGCACATTATGGGCATATTTAGCATTTATTACATTTGGATAACTATGAGATGTTTTTAGACTGACTATTTATATTTCCACTACACTATTTGGATGATGTCATTGTTAATATTATTCCGCTGCAATGTAATATGTTGGAAACAGATTTAAAGGATGTGACTTAATGAATAAACTCAAAAAGAAAAACTATTATTTGGGATGTAAAGTGAATAGGTAAGAGGATTAATAACACATTTCAAGTTCGTTGGTCTCTTATGAGGAATGGGTTTGGGGCGGGTCATTTCCATGTCACGGATCCAAATCTGGCCCACATATTTGGGTCATGACAAAGTGGTGCAGCTGATGATGATCCTACTGTTAATCACACCCATCCCTCTTTTGCTTCTTAGAGATGCTCTCATGGAGCATCCTATTAATCATTGCTTAATCAGTCTCAACTCCTTGTTTAAGGATGTTGGCATCCTTGGGAAAGAATACCCTACACAGCTCTAGGAGGCATGTAATCACCACTCCATATGGCAGTAAACAGAAGGCACTCGAGCTCCGTGCCTCGGTTATGATGACGTAGCAATGGATAACAGCAATGTCAACCTCCCTCTTAAAGAGGAGGGAGTACACCACATGCACCATGTTATCTGGCATATTAATGTTGTGGGTAGTTGGAAACAAATTGTGCGTGAAGATGAGGTTGAGGAGCCTCACTTCCAATGCACATTCGTTGGCCTGGAGCTTCCCAAACCAATATTTCTCCTAATGTCCAAAACGTTCTAAAATCTCTGCCTTGCCGAGTCCGTTAGGGGGAAACTCAACCACCTCACCCTTAAGCCCATCTATCCCAACTAATGTGGAAATGGTGGCTACATCAATGTCCATCCTAACACCATAGACCTCTATCCTAAAGAACAAGGTGTTGAGGTTGGATGCGTGAATATTAGAGTAAAAGATCTGCACCTCTTCCTCCTAGAAAACACCCTTAATGTCCATCAATGCTTGCCACCTACCAAGAATGAGATTATGTGAGGACATCATAAAATGTCTTGGCATGGATGTGCCTTCCATGGCAATAGGACACTTGGAGAAATAGTTTTTATAGTTGAAAAGACAAGTGTCATTAAAAATATGCCGTAACTGACAAGGGACACTCTTCTTTTTTTTCAACCAGCAATTCGGAGGATGTTAGGCCTTTTCCTTTAGGATCATCGCGCTTTGGGGATGTCATTGATGGAATTTAGCGTGAGGATTTAAGAGCAAATAGGCAAGAAGAAGGGAGGAAACATAGTTCTTGAGCAATGGGGCAAGGTTCAAATGAGAAAATGAGTGATTTTTGGCTTTTAAACACAATGAGGGTTTGTTTTCCATGAAAACCATCATATCAGATCGATCAGATAGTGCATAATTTGCACATTTTGGCTCAAAAGGCTAAGATTGGTTAGAGTGAGCCCACTTGTCCCTTTTAATTCTCCTTGCTTCATATTTCACACATCCCAATGAAACTTCTCAAGTGCATAAATCTGTTTGAATCAAGTGGCTTTGTGAAGATATCAACCAAACGATTTTCTATTTTGACAAACTTAAGAGAGATTACACCTTCTTTAACTAAATCACAAATGAAGTGATGTCTATTGTCAATATGTTTAATTCTTAAGTGTTGTATAGGATTCTTGGGAATTTGGATCGCATTTTTGTTGTCTATGAACAATTCCATAACAGTTTGTTCTAGTCTATAGTCCTTCATGATTTACTTCATCCATAGAAGCCGACTGCATTCACTTGTTGCTGCAATGTATTCGGCCTTAGTGATAGACAATGAAATTGAATTTTGTTTCTTGGTGTGCCAAGATACAAGAGAGTTCTGGACATAAAAGAAACATCTTCTTGTGTTTTTCTTGTCATCTACATTTTTGACCCAGTCAGCATCTAAGTAATTGGCTATAACACTATTGGTATCAAATGGATACCAAAGTCCATAGTTCATACTCTCACATATATATCTAATGATTCTTTTTGTAACCTTGAGATGGGATTATTTAGAAGTAGTTTGGTGTCTAGCACAAACATTGACACTAAATGATATATATCATATCTATTGGTAGTGAGGTAGAAAAGACTACCTATCATACTCCTATACATCTTAGTGTCTACATCTTCCCTTCAGTGTCTTTGTTTACTTTCTCACTAGTACTAATATGGGTGTGTAGAGGTTTGAATTGGTCCATTCCAAACTTGGACACTAAGTCTTTGGCAAACTTCAATTGATTTACAAAAATTCCTTCCTTGGTTTTCCTAATTTGAAGTCCTAAAAATAACTTTAATTCCTCTTCTATACTCATTTTGAATTCACTTTTCATAGTATGAGCGAATTCATGTGCCATATCCTTTGATGTGGATCCAAAACTTATGTCTTCCACATGGATTTGGACAATGAGTAAGCAGTCATTCTTTTTTATGACGAGTGCCTTATCCACACTTCCCCTTGAGAAATGATTTTCAACAAAGAATTTGGTGAGTCTCATACCAAGCTCTTAGCACTTATTTAAGACCATAGAGTTCCTTTTTAAGCCTATACACATGATTAGGCCTATGAGGGTCTATAAATCCCTTTGGTTGCTCCACATAGACTTCTTCTTTGAGCACACCATTCAAGAACACATTCTTTAACATCCATTTGAAATAATTTGAATTTCAAATGGCAAGCAATGGATAGAAGGATCCTGATTGATTCCAACCTTCCCATAGGAGTAAAGGTTTCCTCAATGATATAAGGGTAAAATGATAATTTCCTTAGATTTTTGTGCTTCAATGTGGGAAGGCTTATGAAGGCTAGGGAGTCTAAGAGAAAATGGGTCAAATAGCCTTAAGTTGAGATTTTTAAAGGTGTAGGGGTGAAATGATAATTTTTTATCCCTTTGATGCTTCTATGTGGGAAGGCTCATAAAGGTTAGAAAATTCAAAAGGAATTTACCATGGAAAGACTTTTAAAGTTTAAGGAGTCTTGGAGAAACTAAGTCCAATAGACTATAGTTGAGATTCTTGAAGGTGTAGGGGTAAAATGGTAATTTATCGGCCCTTTGATGCTTCAATGTAGGAAGGCTTATAAAGGTTAGAAAATTCAAAAGGACTTTACCATGGAAGAACTTTTAAAGTATGAGGAGTCTTGGAGAAACTAAATCCAATAGACTAGTTAAGATTCTTGAAGGTGTAGGGGCAAAATGGTAATTTGCCAGTCCTTTGATGCTTCAATGTGGGAAGGATTATAAAGGTTGTCAAATTCAAAAGGAATTTTTTGTGGAAGGACTTTTGAAGGCTGAGGAGTCTTGAAGAAACTAAGTTTAATAGACTATAGTTGAGATTCTTGAAGGTGTAGGGGTAAAATGGTAATTTATCAGCCCTTTGATACTTCAATGTGGGAAGGCTTATAAGGTTGGAAAATTCAGGATAAAATGGAGTTGATGGATGAAAAGTTGGACCCTCAAAGTCCTCCAGTGTCCTTTTTTAGGGTTTAGTCTAATTGATCTTTAGATAAAGTTTAGATATCATTATTACGCTTGCGACTGGAGTATCCATTGAGAATGTCTGCCTACTAAAGCTCAGAGGTATCTAGATTTTGGCTTTAATCCATGCTATAATGAACCCATCTAATTCCATTAATTGAACCGAGTCAAAATTTGGGTGCTAACAAATGCCCCCCTTCGGTACGTGTGCCAAAGGAAAGAAGCGCCTAAATTTTGAGATAGTATTTTCACTTTTATATAACTCATGGACGGGCCTCCAGATAAAATGACTGGGCTTGCTTTGGGGAGATTGGAGAAATTGGTGTGCAATGGCCGTGGCCCTACTTAAGTTTGATGGCTAGCCTTGAAGTCTTCAAACAAACTGAGAATTAGCTTTTAACTGATCTGAATTTGGCTATCCAGAGGCTTTTCGGGGACCTACAGAAGGTCAAATATATTCAAAATTATCTTTTAAGGATTTGGAGAAATATTGAAACTTTGGGGTTTTTTTGGGTCCCTCAAAATTTTGGTTCTTTAGACAGTCTTGTAGACGATTAGGATGGGAGGGTATCGGCCTTAACTCGGAGCTATTTGGGTGACAGGGGCAATGTATAGGGTTTTATCAAGGGTCTAATTTTGAGAGAAATGGTGAATTTTGGAGACATAGGGGTAAAATGATAATTTTCCTAGCCTTTTGTTCTTCAATGTGGGAAGGCTTATGGAGGCTAGGGAGTCCTTAAAAAATGGGTATAATAGCCTAAAGTAGAGAGTCTTAAAGGTGTAGGGGTAAAGTTATAATTTGCCAGCACTTTGATGCTTCAATGTGTGAAGGCTTGTAAGAGTTGGCAAATTCAAAAGGGCTTTATTGTGGAAGGATTTATGAAGGCTGAGGAGTCCTGGAGAAACCAAGTCCAATAGACTATAGTTGAGAGTTTTAAGGGTGTAGGGGTAAAATGATAATTTTTTAATCCTTTTATGCTTCAATGTGGGAAGGCTTATGAAAGTTGGAAAATTCAAGATGAAATAGAGTTGATGGTTCAAGATTTGGACCCTCGGGATCCTAAATTAGAGTTTAGCCTGGTTGATCTTTGGATAGAGTTTGGACATTATTATTGCGCTTGCGACCAGAGTATCCATTAAGAATGTCTGCCTATGTAAAGCTCAGGGGTATCTAGATTTTATCCCTATTCCATGCTGTAATGAACCCATCTGAATCCATTAATTAACCCGAGTCAAAACTTGGGTGTTAACAGATGCCCCCCTTTGGTATGCGAGGTAAAGCCATGCGTGTATTTTCAGTTTTGTATAACTCATGGATATTAAGTAGGTTGTTTTGCAAGCCTATAAGTTTTTGGTTGGTAGCACTAAAGGGTTAAAATTGGTTTCAACCTTTTGGGTTGAGGATTTTTGCAAACATTTTATCTTTTGAAATGCCTTCTTGAATTGTGGATCCATTCAATCAGCTTTTTGCAAATCTTTCAAAATGAATCATAGTTTTGAAAATTTTTGAAATTGGGTCTTAGCTAATTGAAAGATTGTCTATTTTTTTTTGAAAGATAAGGTCTATCCATGAGTTACACTTAAGCTAACAGTTCTTCCTTTACCCCTGGTGGTGTTACTATTAGGATATTCACTGCACCGGGAGATGTTAAGTCATCGACATGGGGCGCAATTGCTAAAAAACATTGCGGAAAACATCGCAGAAACCCAATCATGCAAAAGGGTAAAATTCATGCAAACCAATATGATGATCTTATCATTTGTCTTTATTTCTGGCTTTATTGTCTTTTATATGTTTGTTTCTTTTCTTAATAGAATTTTTTTTTCTTAATGAATTTTCCCAATGATTATTCATTGAAATATGTATGACGGATTTGTTGGATTTCTATTGCTAAAAGCCATGTTTTTTCTTTCTTACGTATCAATTGTGATACATAATCTTATGAGACAATTCTATCATTTTCCCTTGTACTTGGACAAAGATTTTTCATCGAATTCTCATAAGTTTTAGTGCAAATTATAACTTTTGTCCCTGGTTTGGACAACAGGTACAATGAACAATATTCTCATAGTTTATAGAGTTGATTACATCATTTGTCCATATTTTGGACAAAGGTTATAAGCACCATATCTCAAATAAACTATGAAATAGACTGCATCTTTTGCCCCTATTCTGGACAAAAGTTACAAATGAAGAGACTCAATAAGAGATTTTGGGAAGCTCTCTCTAGAAAAGTTGTGGGACCATTGTGGGTCAGTGCTATATACCATTTATGAATTCCTTTGAGGGTTTATATCATTAATTGATGGGGTATGTAGGCTATGGATCGATTTGCAATGTTGTCATCATCCAAAGCGAGCAAAATTACAGTCTTGTATGCTTTGGCCCTGTTCTGGACAAAGTTTACAAACTAGAGGACTCAATGAGAGATTTTGGGTAACTTTCTCTAAAAATTCATGGGACCTTGGAGAGTCAATGTTATATACTATTTATGAATACCTCTAAGGGTTTACTTCATAAATTAATAGAATATATAGACTATGGATTGAATCTGCAATGGTGTCCTCATCCGTGAACCAGACTACAATTTTTTAGACCATTCAGAGGAAATTTTACAACAACTATTTCTTCGAAGTCAGGGTGGGATCCTGTAGGATTGGTTGTTGTGCCTTGAATAGGTAATGACATCCTAGTCGCTATCATAGTAGGCATATCACACAATGTTTGTAATGAATGTGACTTGCACTTATGTCTCAATATAAGCCTTGTCACAGGGGTGGCCTATGCTTAACAAGTCGGGTTGTTGAAGCGGCGGTAGTTTGATCAACAACATAATTAGGAAATCAGCGCTCTCTCCGAGAAGCTATGGGGGTCAAAGTTGACCATGCTAAACAATAGTTGTTTAAACCTTGTATGATGTTAAAACCATGGTTCAAAGTATTGCTAGTCTTAGGGATTGAATTTATAGTGTCACCTGTATTGCATCAGGTAATACTATGGGGTGACCTTAGCGAGTCATGGGACAGATAACTGGCTAAATAGAGGGGTCATTAATTGGTTCAACCTACAACAGGATAAACTAGAATGTCCCATGTTGAATCAACGTGACCTTTGACGAGACTCTACGAGAGATGTTGTTATGCTCTGTCCGAAAAGCTGTGAATGGTCTGAATTGATCGGGTACTGTGAGGATGATTTTCTAGATTTAGGTGAACACAAGAGCTTGTGCTACAGATTTGAAAATTACACAAACTTTATGGAACGAATTACGTTACTTGCTTGTCTAATCAGCAAGTATTGTGGTTCTATCATTCCTTACAATGTCCCAACATGACAAGATGTAAGTAGCAGGCTGAACAGGGTTCAGACAAGAATTTTTAAAGCTTTCTCCGAAAGCCATGGAGATTTCAAAAAATCAGTGCTATGTATTTCAAGCATGAATTCCTCTTGAGGGTTTACATCATGCAAGAAATAAATATGCTATGGGATGAATGGAATTGCTCACATGTGAAGAGCAGATGCTGACTTGCCTTCTTGTAAGATCACACAACCAACGTCAAGTTACCGAACCTGAGTGGCATGATCAGGGCTTGTTGGGAGAAATTTTTAAGCCTGCTCCGAAGGATGTGGAGATCCTGAAAGATCGGTGCTAAATATTATGTCATGATTACCTTTAAGGGATCATTTCATGGACAATAGATAGGTCATGGTATGATGTTCTGACACCTAACTACACCCGAACAGACAGAATGTCAGAAAGATTGCCTTTTGCTTGGTTTTATAGCTTTTTTCTCTTCATTTTCTCTCACATTTCTCTTCAGAAACACCTTGTGGTTCCTACCTCTTTGAGGTCTTTCCTGTCACCTCCTAAAACCCACATGTGGAAATCAGAGTATAAATATGGAAAGATGTGTGCATAGCATCACAAATCTCGAAGTGTGACATTACTTTTCCTTGTAGGAGTTCTTACTTATCTTAAATTGTAATATATTATTTTATTATAACTAAACCAAGTCCTATCTGAATATAATCTTGTCTCATACATGAAAGTGTTGTAAATAAAATTGAATAGAAAGGGAGTAAAAGAGACGGTCCCCTCATCCCCACAAGCCATCTCACATATTGGACCTACAATGAGGTGCATGATATGCAGCGCCATCTAAAAGGGGGTTAAAAACATGGGTAAGCTATAAAGCCCGTGAGAGATAATACATAATGTCTCACGGAATAAATCGAATGTGCACAAGTATGACTCAATACCAAATCGGAACATGTGTAACATATAAGAATTGAACTAGCTATAATAATTATCAAATTCTAGTAAAGGTCTCAAAACTACTAAAGTCAAATCAACAGAAGTTCATAGCTGAAACAGGTAAAGTGTAGCTCATAAGGAAGATGTAACAAGCAATGCAAATGCTGACTACAAAATACTCATACATAAGTAGACCTTAGCACCTCTCAAGAAAATTGTCTTAGCTAATAAATATCAAAACCAAATGCATGCTTATGGGGGCCTAATGCCGCCCTCAAACTTACATAAACCATGAAGGTTTCTAACAAACCACGCTTTGTATCAAATCAACTCAACTCATGTAGGGTTCTTAAACCAAATCTTATCAAAAGACCTCATCAAATCTAATGGATTAGCCTACATAGAGACTCTAAAAAATCTAAAATCATACACCCCATGTAGGGTCTTTGATAACACTAAAATCATATAACCCACATAGGGTCTTCAACAAAACTGAAATCATATAACCCATGTAGATTCTCCGAAAAAATGAAATATATAAACCATGTAGGATCTCCGATAAAACTGAAATATCAAACGGAATGGTGGGCAACTAATGTCGTATTCACCTTTAAAAATTCTCTAGAGCATTAAGGGTGGTCTACTAAAATTTCCCCAGACAAAGATGATCTACTAAAATTCTCCCAGATAAGGGTTTTCCATAATTAGGTATAGTTTGCTAAAATTATCCCAGACAATGATGATCCACTAAAATTCCCCTAAATAAGGGTTTCCCATAATTAAGCCTAGTCCACTAAAATTCCCTTGGACAAGGGTTGGTGAGCAACTGCTACCATCTTCACCTATTAATGAATCATGGTGATTGGGTCAAAATCAAATCCTCATATATAAACGATATTTTAAATTCATGCATATATAGAGTAGAATGTAACTGCATAAGGATACAATGCAAGAGATGTTCACGTAGTAAAAACTCATATGTGAGACCATGTAAAGCTCATGTTTAAAACCAAATAGAAAGTAATAGCTCCTACTCACACCAAAACCAAATGTTTGGAATTCCTTTTTAAACTTTCCAAAACCAACAATAAGATAAAAGTCCCAATGAAGATGTGTATGCAATAAGACTAATATAGAGCTCATCAGATCAAGTGTAAGTGGATATAATCAAGTGGAAAGAATAATAATAACATTAAAAACCAACTAGCATATGAAATAGAATATGAGACAAATCTTGGAGTTAATCGAATTAAAAAGAGACTATCAATTAGCAATAATGATATGAATAAAAATCTCAAGTATGGAGAAATCAAGGCAAACATCAAGTATATGAAGTAGAAATTCCCCTTTTATTTCTCAAGGATCCAACCTTCTTACATTCAAACATAGGAAAAAACCTAGGATTCCATTGAATTTATGATGATAGTACAAGAGAATGAGTAAATCTTAGCTAACACATGCTCAAAATGGAGCAGATCTAGCAACACATAGAATTCAAAATTTTATGTAAGTCCAAGTTTCTACCAAGGCATAGTGAAATAAATCATTCTATAGAATATTTGGAATCATCAAACTTACATAACTCTAGCAATAAGTGATGAAAACTAAAATCTCACCCAAAATGAAAACCAAAAATGGAGGAAGGTGTAGAGAAACAGAGTAGAGTAATCAACTTGAGAACTCATTAATCTTCCATGGATCTAATGTTTGGATGAAGGAAACTTACCAACTTTAAAAACAAATCAATCCAATAATAGGGAAACAAAGATACCAGCCAAATGGAAGAATAAC
>JAOXJP010242835.1:0-22977 GCA_025762735.1 Platanus orientalis | reverse complement strand
TTCATGATTCCAATTACGAAGAGGATGATAATCATTACAGCTTCATTCTCTAACATTTATGAAAATGTTTTTTCTACTAAGCCTGCAATGACACTGAACTATGAATATTAAATAAGGTCACCTATATGATACTCATTGGAAATGCAATAACCCAGGAACCAAGCTTATGCTACTTACGTAAATTGGTTTATGCTTTGTTATGAGTATTGATTTTTAAACAGTTAGATTGCCATTTCTTTTGAAAAGGTTATTTAAAACTATTGACTATCTTCTGAAGACACGTCCCAAAGTTAAATTTTGTGATATATTCAGTGTCCATGTGAACAGTTCTTTTCAATTTTCATGATATGTGTACCTGGAGATGGCCACTAGTTGGGTTAATACAAGTCAGGGTAAATCCCAACTTAGCCCAAACTCTAAACAATTCCAATCAGACACTACCTTGTAATGGGTTTAGAAACTATTATAGTATAGCAACCCCATAAAGAAACCATGGGACCCATTAACAAGTTGTAAAGATGTCTTTCCAAAAAAAGAAGCCTTGGTTTACTGGAAAAAAAATTGAAAATCTCATAAGATCTCCAATGTTTATCTATTACAGAAAAAAATGAAAAAGATTAAAAAAAAGTAATAACTGATCTAAATGAAAGAATAAAAAATCTTCTAGACCAATAAATCTAAATTCTTCCTAACAGCCACTATGGAATGATGAGCCCAAAATAGAATGACAGGAATGGAGAGTAGTATTATAATAAGAAAATGAAGAAAAAACTTTTGATTATTTTAATGACTTCGTTAAATCCAATGTCCATTATTTCATACAGAAAAAGTCACCAAAGACTACTTTAAAGTTAATTAAACCAGTGTCGTGATATGAAATCAAAAAAGCTTCCAGGCAAGGTTCTATGAGGAATATACTAAGGTAGGATGTAAAGTATGTAATTCTTGAATTATTCTACAAAGAATAAGCCATCCAAAATATAAACCACACATTCACACCAATTAAAGGACCAAGTTGCTATATCAAGGCCTAGGTAGATATTTTAATGAATCACTACCAAGAAACAAAAATGGTGCTTAAAATATACTTTGATATTGCCTTACTAGAAAATAATAAAACAACTTTTTTGTAACAAATATTACAACCGCTATGGATGGATTACACTACACCATGTTTTTTCTTTGTAAAGAAGAATTTTTACAGATAGAGGAAAGATCAATGATAAAAATAAATATTCAATTATGAAAACATAAACAAAAGCCACATTAGGTTTCAACCTCTTCTTCAAAAATTACAAACTTCCCCCTCCAAATAAATCCTATTTAATAATTTTATCCACAAGAAAAAAAAGAGAAAATGTTATAATCACCTAATTACAAATCGTTATCCTAAGCTCAATTCATTCATCATGCTGGAATTGTCTACAGCACGATACGGTTCATTAACCAATAGAACAAAAGAACAAACAAAAAGAAAAAACTAGAAGAAGAGGGAGTGCGTACCTGAAGCCAATCGGCTCTTGTTGACGGAAAATTAGATGAAAAATCACGTCTTTCTCCTTTTGCAAGAACGTACCTCTGTGAGTTGGTGTTGATCGAAGACGATTGAAGCCTGTATCATAGGCTTCTTGTAGCGCTCACTTCACATAGCATAGATGAGAAAATTGGTTCAAAGGGTCTTTTTGAATCCATAATCGATTCTAACTCAGAATCGATTCTTAGAATCCATTCATGTAAACTAAGATCTCATAACCCTAAACAAATAAAGAACAGAGAAGGGTAAAGGCTGTGGGTGTGAGAAGGGGTAAAAAAAACATAAAATAAACCAGAGAAGAAAAAGACGACGATGTTGACTTACAGGATTGATGAATTGTCTCCTACTATCTGCAAAACCAAAAAATAAATAAAATTTAGGGACAAAAAAATAAATATTCATTAGCTGTTCACTAGGTGACTAAAATTAAAAACAAAAAAAATCAAGATCTTCAATCGACACCATCTTGTGTTTTGCCCTAAATTTTAGAAATCGTATAACTCCACTCTACTGTTTCTATTGTCGATGAAAAAGCATGCAACACCATTAAGAACAAAGGAGCAGGGTTACATGAGAGAGGAAGAAGAGACGAGATATATACCTTTACATAACCAACCGTAAAACAAAAGAGAGAATATGAAAAGATGTGGAGAATCACGATGCCCTAAAATTGGTTTAGGGGAAGATGAGAGAGTTTTGGAGGAAGAGACGTGAGGGTGAGCAAAGGAGAGAGAGAATGAGAGAGGGAGATGAGGCGGGTGAGGGCAGAGGGATGAGGTGGGAACAATCCAAAAACAATGGGAAGGAATGCGGGAGAGAGGAAAGGGGCAAGCGGGAAGATATTCTACACCTATAGGGAGCATTTAGAAAGCGATGCAATAATACTTTTTTATGCAACGCTTCTAAAACGCTGCAATAAAAAAAACCATAGCGTTCATAAAGAGTTGCATATGTGCTTTTTGCACTGACACGTGACAGAGAATTATGACTTTTTAATGCAATGTTTAGAAACGTTGCATAAATATAAAATATTTTATATTAATGTTTATGTAACGTTTTATAAACACTTTGTATTTATTTTTGCCTTTTTTGAAGCGCTTTATATAAAAAACGTTGCATATTATTCACTTTATGCAACATTTTTACAAAAACGCTGCTTAAAGGTATGTTGCTAAAAGTTAATTTTGTTATAGTGTCTCTTTTTTTTTTAAATAGCATAGTACATCCTTAGTTTTTTTCTTTAAGAAAAATTTTCTACTTTCAAATATGATGTGATCAAATCCTTACCATCAAACATTTTTTACACATAAGAGTCTAATTATTAGAATACAACGGTTAATCAATCCTCAGAAATGTGATTAAGCTTTCAAATAGCTACATAGTTCACAAATATTATAGTAGGAACACATAGATTAGTTCTTCTAGCATATTCAATCACTACTTTTCAACACATTTAGTGCACTGCTAACCTGGATTCAAAACCTATCTATGCTTGTTTGGTAGAGGTAATGTATTATTAGGCTCTAATCTCATATAAATGAATCACAACCATCAAGTTAAAGTCTAACCCACCTATAAAAAAAAGGAATAATATAAAATGAGACTTAGTGGAGGTGTCTTGACCATCAGATCAAGGGGACATTGGTTTATAATTGATAATTAAACCTATGAATGGTAATTTGTCATTTTAGAAGGTAGATCTCCCTGGAGGGGCCAACAATCACTCAACTTCTAATTCCAGTGTATTATATGACAAAATTGATCGGATTTGGGTTAATATACACTTAAATGAAACAAGAAAAAATAAACACAAAAGTAGAGGTTCTTTAGAGTGTCATAGTTTGTCCAGTGCAAATAAACTTCAGAAAAGTTATGTTTAGCCATCCATGTGTTTGCTTGGACTATGTCTACCCAATAAGTGCAATGTGTGATAAATAATGGATTAAAAACAATAAGGATAATGAGAACTTAACCTCTACACATTTCACTGCATTCTAATAACAAATGCACGAATCCAACATATATCATTAAAAAAACTCACACTATAACAATGGGTTCTAATAATTGCTTCATGAATCCAAGCTATAGTGATACCTAATAGAAAAATACACTAGAATAGTATAAATAATCGGTTAATAATGATGAATCATATTGCAGCAAGACTCCTTCCAAATATAATTTTGTCCCCTATTGGATCTACTCCTCAATGTAGTCGATAATCGGTAGTCAGACTTAAATGGTGTAATGATGCAGGCTTCCCTTGTATGCATGTCATAACTAAAGGCAAGGTAACCTCCAATATGGTCTAAATTTGGGAAAATCAGAGCAGAAAAAACCAAAAGATGTCATGTAAACTAAGATCTCATATTAAGTTTGTGAATAGAACAAATGAAGAATAGAGAAGGAAATAAAAGAGAAAGGCTATGGGTGTGAGAAGGGGTAAAAAAATGGCTTCAAAAACAAAAAACAAAAATAAAGTAAAATAAAATAAAATAAATCAGAGAAGAAGAAGATGACGATGTTGACTTACAGAATCAGATGGATGAATTGTCTCCAGCTGGCTACAAAACAACAAAAAAAATTAGGAACAAATAGAACTAAAAAATAAATTGAGAGATATCGATCAGCCGTTCTTGAACAAAATTTTTTAGAAAAAAATCAACATCTTGAATCAGCACCATTGTGCTCTGCCCTAAATTTTGGAAACCCTAGAACTCCTCTCCACCGTATCTCCTTTTTCTTCTTTGAAATTTTTCTCCCTCATCGATGAAGAAGGATGCAACATCATAGCCTAGAATCATTTTTAAGAATCTAAAGCAAAAATAACATATTATTAAGGGGATATGGCATACCTTTTAAGGACTTGGGCATGAACATAAGAAAAGGGCTTCTATGGATGAATCGTGTCCTATTTCTTGCAAAATCAGAAACAAAAAAAATCATAGAAAAATAGAAGATGATGTGGAGGGGATTAGATTGAGAAAGCATAGAAACAAAAAAAAAAAGAGAGAAAAATAAAACACGATGGGGAGGGATTGAGAGAACCATACTTGGTTAGAACTCGACGAAGTGAATGCCAGCAACGAGACTGATCACAACTCACTAGATGGAGTGAATGCTAGGCAATGAAGCTGAGTGAGACGCTGAAGGTTTCGAATGAAATAAAAACTAAGAACCCCCCAATGAGAATGAAACAAAAAGAGAGAATGAAAAAGGGAATAAAAATGAAGAAATTCCTGTCGTCCAAGAACCGACGGATGGAAGGATTGGAAATAGCGGGATGGGACGCGAGATTTTTTTTTCGCAAGGAATTGGCCACGGGGAATTTAAAATTTTTTATTTAATTAACTAGGAAGTAACTAACATTACGCTAAATTTTTTTTTCCGTAACTATTTATTAGGGATAATTATTACGAAATAAAAAAGCATAGTAAAAAATTAGAATTTAGTTATGGTTTTTTAAATCTATAATAATATAATTAAATTTTAATTTATATTACTACGCTTATATTAAATGTAATAACTAACGGTTTATAATTACGTTTTTATTTAACCATAACAAAATAAACGTAACTATAAACCCTTTTTGTTGTAGTGCATCATCTATTTATAGATGATGTAACCTACAATGTCTTCTTGGTCGTTTGGCTTAAGGTTATATTAGTAAATAAGAAATAAGACATTCTTAGGGGATTAAATTACAGCTTAAGGGCACTTTGGGAAACAATGGGAAAGAATATGCCAAACATATTCTTCTATGCTATGGGCTGTTTGGATGTTACTTCAAACATTCTCAATAATGGGGTTTTACTTCAAACATTCTTGGTTGTTTGGCTCAATAAAATTCATTTTTCACAAAAACAATCATTGGTTCAGGGTTTTTGGCAAAGTTTATGGAATTGACCCTGCGATTGTTTAGAGTCTCTCAATGGGCCCCGTTTGTCATTTCAAACTTCTTACACCCAAGCATTTAAGGGTTTGGTGGGAGATAAGATATGGTCCTTGTTAGACC
This sequence comes from Platanus orientalis, assembly GCA_025762735.1. Taxonomy (NCBI): domain Eukaryota; kingdom Viridiplantae; phylum Streptophyta; class Magnoliopsida; order Proteales; family Platanaceae; genus Platanus; species Platanus orientalis. The sequence continues at coordinate 17,431 of JAOXJP010242835.1, read as the reverse complement.
AAACTGTGGTGTTAACACTCTTTATTTTAAATAATTTTTTTCTAAACATCTCTCAACATAAATCTTATTTCATTGTTTTATTATAATTTTGGCATGATTAACTATTACAACTAAGTTCCCCTGGTCCCCCATACATCATTGTGTATGCTTTGTAACCACTAAAGCCCTTATATTCTGCCTTATAACAGTTGGGATCATCCATTATGATTTGGATTCTAGATTCATCAGGTTTAACAAGTGTGAAAGTTCCATCAACAACCTGCATTTCTTTAATGTAAGCTGTCTTTGAATCATCTTTAGATATGAAATGACCACTTCCCATTGGGGGCTTTACTTCATTCAAGGGGTTGTAAACCTCTCCACCCCATTCTATCTCTGAAGCAAAGTTGGCTAAACTTGTAAATATTGACTTTGGCCAATATCCTACAGGCTCCTTGCGAGAGACCAACCACCAATTCCCTGTCTTTGGATCCTATCATTAAATATAAGAATAAGGTTAATAAAACAATTTCCATTCAAGGTTTTTTTATAAAGATATCATTATCACATTAAATATAAAAAATAGAGAATTTTCCACACAAAATTCAATCATGTCAATTTTGGCATTGGAGATTCCTAGGTGGGACCTGATGTAGTAGGTCACCTTGTTGCATGGGCATACCAGAAGGTAATTGGATAAAAAGAAAATACATCATATCCACCCAATTGAGATCTTTGGCATCGTAACATCCAGTTTTTTAGGAAAACAAAGTACAAAACCATTGCTTAGTTCCAATATTATGAAGTAAATCAATAGTTTCTTCGAATTTCGAAATAGATTGAACAATTTTCCAGTTTCTTTAAAGTAAATTTTGTAACAAAGAAGGATTTTTCTTTCTTAATTTTTATTTTAAGAAAAGCATAATGTGATATGGTAGAATGACATATCTTGCCATACTAATATGTTTTGTATTCCTCTCATAAAGAATATAACTAGATATATTGTTTGTATAAATTATTACGATTTCAAGTGATTCCTAAATCAATTATAGAATATCTTTCACATAATACATTTGGTTGCTGTTTGGATGAATATATATTACCTAAAAATTAGGAAGTATTGCTATTTATTCAATTTCCAAGTACTTTTGGGTTGTTAACTATTATAAATAAGAAGAATTCACACACAATCCATATTTAAGAATTACATGTTCCATAATTTTATTAGAGTTTATTGTGGTATTTCACCAAGACCATAAAAATGTCTTTTTGTTAAAAGAATTAATAGGAAGTTTTTCTTTATTTCCTCAATTTTTTTCGATCATTGTGAATAAAGGTATACAAATTCTAGATATAACTACTACAATTGCAATAAAAATTAAATCACTATGTATGCAAAAAAGCAAACTATATTGAAGCATAGGATACCAAACTTTATAGCTAAAACCTAGCTACTGTTGGCACATAAAGCAAAATGATTGTGACGGGACTGAACAAAACTGCACATTGTTTGAAAAAATTAAGGAAAGCATATATAATAAAAAGAGTTTATAAGCCTAGAAACTTCTCAATTCAGGCATGCAAGTCTAACATTATTCTTAAATAGTAGTCTTTACCCCTCCCTACGTTTCCTATACAATAATGTTGGTAGTCAACCTCTAGATAATGTAGGACAAGCTATCTATGGTTTTTAACATGTCAGATTTTATTAGAAAACCCTAGGATAGGGTATGCAATTTGTTAGTGTTTAAAGAATTTCCAATAATATACCACAATGAGAAGCTAAATGAAGCAAGGTAGTGGTTTTCTACTTATGATAAGGAATTCTATGTAGAATTATGAAATTGGCTTCATTATTTACTTGACAAGATGTATATGTTCTATCTAGATTACTAGGCATTACATCACTTACATTCTTAGAAGAAGTTAAGTGTAAAAGATGCCCAATGGAGTTTACAACTTCAAAAGTTCACTTTTCTTTAAGAATTTTTAAGATAAGAGTCACAAATGTTTAAGATAAAAAATACATATCCTTTATTTTATGTTAGTGGAGGTCATTGGGTGGCAAAAACTGTAGAGAAATTATTCTATTAATATAGTATTATTTATGAAAATTTTGTCTAGTCTATAAGATATATATCACATTTTTTTTATATGTGATGGATATCATTCCATGGGTATTCACTATGCTTGCCTAGTAACCCACCCTCACAAAGAATAGATAATGTAGGAGCTACACAGTGAAAGGTCTTCTAAACATTTTGGATGTGATAAGACTATGGATGTAGTTAAATATCATTTTTATTGGTCCAATCTGAAACATGATGTTATTAAGGAGGTACAACATTCCATATTTATCACACTCAAATTGAATAAAATAACACACCAAGTTGTACACTTCAATGCCCATACCACATAAGCCTGTGCAATATCTTATTAAGGACTTTGTCTTTGGGTTTCCAAAGGTTCCTAGATGGCATGATTTTATCTTTGCAGTGGTAGATTAATTTTCAAAGACACATTTTCTACCCTATAACAAGATATTTTGATAATTCTTATATAGCTTAGATCTTCTTAAAAAAAGAGTTACATCTTCATGGCTAACCTAAGATTATAGTTTTTGAACAAGATGTTAAATTTATGAGTTACATTTTGATGGTTGTGCAAATCACTAAAAACAATAGTTCAATATTTTAATGTCTTTCACCCTTATATTAAATTGTGAATATGAGTTTAGGTGACTTGTTTAGATGTTTTATACGGGAAAATGTTACAAAAGGGGATCTGATTACCTGTGGTTGAATTTTATTATAATGGTGTAGTTAACCTAACTATTTAAAGGAATTCATTGAGATAGTCCTTGGGGTTTAACAAGGAAGATTATTGGTCTAGTTTTGTTGTCACCTCAAGAAAGACCAAGTATAAGAGTAAAGAATTTTTTAACCATCTTCAAAATGTTCAAGATGAAGTCTAACAAAAGATAGTTTTAAGTAATTAGTCCCACAAAGCTAATGCTGATTTGTATCGATAGTTTATTGTGTTCAATGGAGCAAACATGGCAATGGTGAGTCGGATTAGAGTAATTTCTGTAAGTGTTTTAAAAAATCTGCAGTCAAGGAATATGAGCAATTTTAGTTGCTATTTTCTTCCTCCTTTATATTTTCTTCTCTTGTTATAGTAAAGTTACAACATACTTTACTACATAATTTTAGTTTTTTAGCAACCATAAACCCTCATTACAAATAATTTTATAAACCTAGTTTTTTGCGATAACCCTAACCTAAATCTACAATAACTTTGTAATTTTTAGTCTACTCTATAACTAATTCCCAATTTCTTCTAAAATAATGGTTTTCCTATATTTTAACAATGAAACATATCCCTGGCAACTACATACCCTAATGTGACCTTAGATTACCATAATCTCCCACTTAATTTTCGAAATCCTATTTTTTAAATTCCATAAAAACCTGTTGTATTTAGAAAACTAATACATTTTCTTTACCCCCACTCTTAAAGCTTATTTCTAAACTTAAAACAACAACCATTCTACTCATCTGTGACTATAAAACCTATGAATTCAGCAACCTTAATATTTATCAATAACCCTAAACAAATCCTAATCCTTAAGGAAGACAAACAAAAAAAATTATTCCCTTGGTTCTATATCAGACTTTATAATAGCTACTGAAAAAATCTATTAAAATAATTTGATTTATAAGAAAAAGAACAAAAAGGATATTATTAGAGTTTTTTTTTTTTTTTTTTTTGCTATAATACCATAAATGCACACAAAAAGATTTTATTCACAACAACTGTCTTGGTTAGAAAGTACTAGGCAAGATATGGTGATATCTTGGATGAGATATAAGATTACTTGATGATGTACATGAGTTATATAAGGTTGCCTTTACCCAAAAGAAAATATTTATAGTAAATGGAGAAATGATAATAGAGGCTGGTTATTAGCTTCCTATAATAATAAATTTTTATATGATTTGCATTAATGACAAACACAACCCATCTTATATTATACTAAAATTCTTTCTTCTATATTGATTATTGTGGATATGATAACAAAAACAATTTATTTACCTTGAAGATGAGAGGTTCTATCCCATAATGATCTCCACCATATTTTGAAGTATGTTCTAAAGCTTGGCCCAATGATAATTTATGACTAACTTGTACAAATCCTGGACAAAGAGTATTGAAGCAACCTGTTCTTTGGCTTCCATCCGCCTATTCATATTCCAAATAAGTTTTACTGAATATATTGAGAAAATGTTATGTAATATTTAATTAAATAAGTCAAATGAAAAAAATGAGTAACATGTTAGGAAGCATACGGTCCAATATGCAAATACGCGAGTCCGATTATCTTTGAACAAGTGTTGGTTTACCTGATATGTAACAATATCAATGTTGTAAAACTTTATGTGGTGAACTATAGTATTCCAAGTAAAACTTACAAAAACTAGATCAAGTTAAAATGCTTTGATTTTAAATGAAGTGAAGTAATTGTAGGATTCAATTTCTCAAATAATGATTTAGCTTAACCTAAACCAAGCATGCTAAACTTATATAGAATGAAAATTATAGTTAATTCTTAATATGAAATTTGATTTCAACTTAGTAAATCCCAAAAAACCTATCTTTCTATTGTATTTAGTGAGACCACAGCTAATGTTTTATGCTTTAATAATAAATTTATTAGAACAATAAGAATTGTGTATTTGCAAATGAAACATCATTTCATGTGTATTTATGTATCTAATCGAGTAGATGATATTTAATTAAATAATATAATGATTTTTTCATAAGATTTATAAATAATTATTATTGTTTTATATAGAAAAACACAAATTCATTTTACTCAAAAAATGGATAATGTATCTTTCAAAGTTACTAAATGAAATTTTTTTAAAATTTTTTATAGTAGTTAAGTGACATCTATTTATAAATTTTAAAAATTTACTACGTATATTCATAAACATACATTTAAAATTTAGGATTAGCTATGAGAACCGTTATATGCTGTCTTAAATAAAAAATGAACAAAACCATTGCATGATTAATAGTTAATGATAAAGATGACATACCGTCCATCCAATTTGTATACTGTTGATTTGATTTTTGGGACCATTTTGCACCCAAAATAAACCTTCAGTAAATTGGTTGACTGAAACCTTTGTATTATAAACACTCAGAAATCCCCTCGCTCCATAGTACTTTATTGATGCATTTCCTCCCATCCTAACGGTGGCAAACTAGGAAGCACAATACTTTTGTTACTTAATTTATTGATAAAATAATCAATCAAAGAAAATGAACAAAAATAGATTTTTATGAGATGTTGTAGACAACTAGACTAATCACATTAGATAACAAACAATTTCTAAGATACAATAAGAATTAATAATATTTCAGTGATTGGTCATACAACACAACAATATGGATCTATTAAAACAACCAAGGATGCGAATCCATTTTCATAATTTAAGTTTTTAACTACAAACAGTTAGGGAAATTTTCTATAATGTTGAGTGTTTAGGAATGTTATGCTTTTTTCTTTTTAAGATGTGTGTTTCATAAAATCATTTGGATTATGATTGCATAGGTTAATGACTAGCATCAATTAATGTATTAAATAGGATTAGTTATGATGTTTACATATGTTTCCATCTATCATTATATAATGTGGCATTTTGTTTTGACAACCCTTTGTGGCTTTTTCCCCTACTTCACCTCATGCGAAAAAGAAGAAAATGTTAGGGAAGTTTCTCTCTCTCTTGAGAGTGTAGGTCAGATTAGTTTGTTCTTTTCAATTAATTTTTTATTGTCACATTTAGAGTTCTTTGCAGTTTCCATCAACTTAGATTTATTGATGGAGTTAGACATCAATCGCCTCTCTATAGCGAAGGAAGTTTAGGCCCTTGGCCTAAACTTGTTAGATTCTTATATTGATCTTGGACAGGCAACATAGATTAGGGTAAGCTATTGTGTTGTGGTTGGGAAAGGTGTTAGGAACTCTAACACACCCACCTCATAGGGTGGCTTCTCTTATATATGTATTATTTAGCTTAATTTATGATGTGTACCTAAAGGTGTTTAAAACTGAATGAATTTGCGCATGTTCTATGTCCAATGCCTGATTGAACTTATTGTTTCCCAATGCTTGATCGCGAGGGGATGCCAACACCAATCATGATTAGGTGTTGTGGTCTAAAGGATTTAAGACTAGAAACCTAATGTTGTACTAGAAGTCTAGATTAAGGGTGGTTCATGTCCACGAATCAATTGTAGATTGAAGGTCTAATTTGGGAGTGAAAATGGGCGCAACATCTAAATGATTCTCTGGACTTCCAACAACCAATTGTCTTGTGTGGCATACATGATCATGAATAGGTATTAGATCCTGAATGGATTCAGACCAGAACACATCAACCTATACATTGGATGCTCAAGTGAGAGACCCCTAGTTTTGTTTTATTATTGTGGCTGAACTTAGGATACAATTCCAACCTACCTACTTACCCGAATTTTGTATGTGGTTTTGGGGTGTGTGTGTCTAATTCCTCAATTTAAATAGGAAATCATGCTTGACCAGTCAGAAGGGACATTGCTAAAGGTTTAGTTTATGTGTTGAGATGTAATTATGGAATACTCCTCCTAGCACAGTTAAATAAGAGAAATGATAGCAAAGTAGGCATGCTTATGGTGTATAGGTCTAAATTAAAGGTGGTATATGTATGGAGATTGTTTGTTCATTGAAGGTCTAGGTTACAGATCGAGATGGATCCACTGCCTAATAGTTACCAAGACTTCCAATGCCCAATCGTCTATATGTCAATGCCTAATCATGAATAGGCATTGGAAAGAAAAATAGAATATATGAAGAAATGGGTTAAAGTAGCGGGTGCCAAATGTATACAATGGTTATTCCTTTCAACTTTTCTCTTATGTTATATGTCATACTTACCCATACAAGGTATATTAGGCATGCTCAATATACATATCATTATCATGTGATCACACAAATACATGGCAAAAAGATATCTATGTCTTATAACTAGACATGATCATGAAAGGGTAATCCCCTATTTAAACTATCTTTATAGCATAGAACATCATGCCATTGCATAGAATTAAAATGTGGTATACTTTAGAATCATACATCATATCATATCATAGCAGGTCATTGCATGTGAAAACATATTTAACTTTGCTTAATGAATTCAAATAGAGACTAAAATGGAATGTTGATCATGCTTACCTACATAGGAACTAGATTGTGTTAGATATGGGCAAGATTGTGGGTTAATTCCAAATCGTGGTCCAAATCAGAAACATGTCCAACACTAAATAGTTTCCTAATGCCTAATTGTTGCCCAATAACCAATCATGGCCTAGCATCTAATCATTTCTTGATGCATAGTTTTTCAGGCTTGAATGATTGGGCATTGGGACATAAAATAACATACCACCCAACTGCTATTTCTTGCTAGCTCGAACTTTATAGAGAAATCCAATGTCCATGAAACTTTAAGGGGACCTAGACTACATATTAAGCATACTTTATAAGTCCTAAAACTGGAAAGAGAAAATATTCTACCCTACTACAAGAATATACAAAATATTGTATGCCAAAGAAACATAAAACAAATTAAGAAAAGGGGTTGTAGGGGAATAACTTTGATCTTGCTCTTGTGTGTGGAACTTTGATAGAGCTCACAGGGGTTCATTAGTAGTAGGGTACATATAAGTTAAGAGGAAAATAGTTGGTTTCTCCCAATGGAGTTTGTATTGTGTGTTGCATAGAAAAGATTCCAAAAAAATTAGAGGGGCCAATCCTTCGGAGAAGGTAGGAGGTGAAGAGGGTGTGCACACAGGTGCTTCTTCTCTAGAAAATCCAGCCTTCTTTGCCAACTGATCAAACTTTCTCCAACCTAAAAACAGAAACCCTTTAACATGTGGGAGATGGGTCCTTTTATAGCCAAAAGATGGGTTGTAAATGGGTTAGGATCTGGGTTAGAAATGGGTTGCATTTAGGTTGTTCTTTCATTTGGGGTTAATTTGGGTTAAATTTAGATTTCATTTAGGTGGGATAAGAGCCAATTACAGCATGACATGTGGTAAGAAGTGATGTGTCCAAAGGTGAATCCATGTACAAATGGGAGCACCAATAAGGAGCTGAAATGTGAAAATGGGTAATGTAGTGCAGGTGATGTCAACCCCTTATGTGGCATGATTAGGAGCTGCCACATGGAGGGCTAAGGGAGGCCATAATGAGTTCTAGGGACAGGCTTTGAGATTGACCAATTAGGTGATCACATGTGGCAAGTGGTGATGGGAATTTAATGATAAACTTTTTCATTGGTTTAGGGGACACCAATGAAAGTGTTACAAGTGTCAAGGATAGAGGGTAGGTTATGATGGGGTATAGGGTAGAAATGAGGTGGACCAATGGGGTTGTGACAGTTGGCAAGAGGTGATTGGGTGGTAATGATGATACTATGCATTAGTTTAGGGAGCACCAATGAAAGTTCAACAAGTGTTAATGCTAGGGGATAGGTTAGGATGGGGTGTAGGGTAGGCATGAGGTAGACCAATGGATGTAGGGCATGTGACAAGGCTAAAGTTAGGCAATGATATGGGCTAGGGTAGGCATGAAGTGGACCAATGGAGGTAGGACATTTGTAAGGTATACTTTAGAAGGTTTTAGGAGCATCAATTGTTGACAAGTGATACGGCTATGACAAGTAATGATGGGGGCTAAGGTAGGAAATAGATGGACCAATGGGTATGTGACAAGTGGAAAGGGGAGAAGTGATAGGTAATAATGAGATATTATATTTTTGTGTGAGCACCAATGGGATCATGCCATGATGATGTATACATTAACTGTTCTTAAAAATGCATTTAATGTTCTTGGAGGAGCATTTAATTCTTCATGATGATGTTTCTCCTTACTCTAGGATTTACTATCCTGGTCCGCTTCTTAGTCTACTAACCTTCAAAGGATGCAAAATGACCATGTTGTTTGGGTTTATTAGTCAGTCTTATCACATTGGTTCAATAAAAATGGATTCCAACATGCATAATTATTTTATGCATGATTTGTTGTGATTCAAGAAAACTCTTGATCAAATTTTGGAAGGGAAAGATGGTAATTTTTTTTTTTCAAAATATGCAGTAACTCTATAGGGATCGGGTCCCCCAAGTCTCTGCATTAGAAGGTTGGTCAACTGGGTAGTTATGCAAGGAGATATGCATAAGAACATGTTTATATGAAGTTGGGATCAAGAAAGTACTATTAGTTCAAGGCTTTGGAAGATGTGTGAATTTCCAATGTTTGGGAATTGATGGTGTATAATTTAGATGTTGTGTAAATGTCCGGCGAGCACCTGAAAGTTGTGACTCTCTTAGGGCCAAACACTACTCTACTATTTGGGTTTAAGCTGAATAATGGGGAGTAAGAACTAATTTGGTATTTTTACATACCTCCATGTGTCAGACCATCATTACCATTTTCCTAAGAAATGAAATTGAGGACAAGTGCCTAGACTCCTGAAGTCCAAATTAGGTTAAATTAGGGTTTTTGTTTTTATTTTAGGTTTTCAACCTCTGTATTTTGGATGCATGTATGGTTTATGGGTAAGTTCTATCTTCTTAAGCCAAGGTTGCCTAAGGTCTAACCTAATACTGACTTTAAAAGTTTTTAAGATCCATCAAGAAGTCTAAGTCAAAATTTGGGTGCTAACATATAGTTTTCTATTTTAACCTACATTGGACCCTTTTATATTCATTCATATTTTGAATATAGATAGCCTCCTTTAAGTATTATCTTGGCATTTATATCAATCTTGTCAACTTTTTCAATTATGCAGCTGGTGACATCATTTTCTACACAAAATTCCTAAAGCCTTTTTATTTTCTAGTGTTCTACTATTATTGTTTTATTTCTTTAAATCTCATGGTCAAGATACATACATACATTATATATATAAAGCTTGATTGGGTGATGACATTTTCTTTAAACTAACCTCATTCTTCTTACTACTAGCACTTTAAATTTAAGCTACTCCATTACACAACAGTTTTAGTCAAAATATGGTTTATTTATATGATTAGTGTAGAATATTGCAAATAATTATTATTAAGTTTCATAGATTAACTATATTTCAAGAATTATAACAATTTTTTTAATACCAAAACATGTTATAAATATTCTCAAATGTTCACAATTTCATTTCATATTTTTTTAAATTTCACATTAAAGCATATATCCTTGAGTGTCTTGTACTAACTCTAAGAAAACACTATGCACTAAAATATGATGTAAATGAAGATAAAATGTTAAGTCTCTTGTAACTTGATGTACAAGTTTTACCAATTAAGAGCACTAGATTCATGCACCTCTGTCATGGAAGTGTGTGTGATATGCATATTCAAAAATTTATTTGTATGTTTCCTCATTCATAGATGATCAACGATCTTTCTAGAATCAATTTTTCAAACAATCCTTAGCATGTCTTCCAATCACTCATAATGGATTAGATACAATTTTCCATAATGTTTTATATTCTTATCACCATCTTTAAAATGTTTATTTGATATTTTTTCGATTTTTTAAGTAAATATATTATACTTAATTAAATAAAATAAAAAATGTAACCATTTTTTTTTTAATTCTCAACATCTATGTTTGTGACTAAGTGTTGACTTGTCCTAAAATGAATTATAAGACACAAAATTTAAAACAAATATGGTGACAATTATCAATTCACTTAATAATAAAAAATTCAAAGAAAATAAAAAAAATAGTTTATTTAATGTTCACTTACATGATAGCTAGAGGGATTAAATGAAAGTAGATCAACATTTCTACCATTTCTTTTGGGAAGAGATTTTGATCTTATTAGATCTTCCCTTTGTATCCTCCATGTAGGGACTGTTCCTGGTGGACAACCTTCATTCGTGAGACTGTCAACTAAAGGTTTAAGGAGTGTTGTAGCTCTAGTTTCCATGCCTTTTGGGAAGAAACTAGGTCTTATCTGTAGATTAAAATTGTACAAATAATTAATAACTATTCAAGAAAGAATGGAAAATATGATTTCAATAAAATAACATAAAAATAAAAATGTATGGGAAGATAATAGAAAGATCTTATGAACTCTAAAAATATATTTTTATACTCTCCACATTAAAACCTCAAAAGATGTTTTAAAACCCCACAATAAAAGTCCGAAGTATCAAATGTGATTGTAATTTCCAGATGAATTCGAGAACCTAGTTGGTCATGTATTAAAGTGGGTGAGTATTCTAATTGGAGAGGGTTCTTGGAGTAGCACTTACATGTCAAAAATTGCTCTTAACTCTAATGTTATCCTTGATGTTTTCAAATTGACAAAAGAAAAATATTACACCTAGATATATGGGGTAGTTTCATTCCTTGTTTATCATGTTTTACACATTATGTTGGGTTCTTATACTTTTGAGAAGAGAGAGTGGTAAAAACTATGAACCTAGAAGAATCTTTCTTTGTGTGAAACATCCAAGAAATTGTTTAATTAGGTATCTTTTTCATTAGATAAGATTTTTAACATAGAATAATGTAGATGATATAGTTTTGGAAATATAGATCTATGTCTTACACCCACACCCAAAAGAAAATAAAATTAGTAGAGAACACAATTATTGTCTTGTATACATTAAAATTAACTAGATGTGGAGAAAATCTTAAACAAAAAAAGAAAAGAAAGTATAATAATTTGATGATTCACTGTTATATGTAGAAGGTAATAAGTGGAATTCAATTCCTTTACATTATCTATCATCGTACTAGTTTTTTTAGGTAGTAAGAAAGATCAAAATTACATTACACAAGCTAGGTGAATAGTTTTGTGAAGAATGACATCCAAAGCTTTAAAGTAGAGAAAATTTTATAATTTCCTATAACTTTTATTATACAGCATCCATCATGGATAAAAGATTTTGATTATTACTTTTTTCTTAATTTGTAATTTGTAGTATTGAGAATATTAGGTGCATGCAATTTTATCTTTACATAAAGTAAAATCTATTTTTCACCACACGCAATATGGCATGTTTTGACTTGTTTGACAATTAATGATTTTTGACAGTCTCTTCAAGATAACAAATCTTGTGGTTAGAAGTGAGAAAAACTATTTTAAGCCAAAGTTTACTTCTTTAAGTGATTGCAATTCTCTTCTTATGGTAGATATATTATTTTGGAAAGTTGGCTCTTATGTTGCTTCTATAATTATAAGGTTTGAGGTTTTACCTTTTTAAGTGATTGTAATTCTCTTGTGAAGAAGTTTATTTCTCAGAAAAAGATGGCATATATGCTGCTTTTGCACTGAGATGATTTGGGGTTAGGTCTAATTCCAGGTAACATATTTTTAGTCATACTAGTAAACTGATAGGAACGGTTGCTGATCGGCTAAGATGGTCTGATTGACTATAATAAGGCAGATAAACAGAAGGATCTGGGTTAATATTTTTAGCACATGGGTGAGACTTGTATTGAATATGTAAGCATTTTTGGGGGTAGGATTGAGTTTGGATCTGTAGATCAATATTGGGACCAGACCTATTAGACTAATAGAAGGTTTTCCTTATCATGGTTGACTTTCTAGGTTAGATCAACCAACAACCTAAAATAATTGCACAAGCAAAAGAATGTGAAGAGGTGCAATAAACCTCTTCAAATAGGAAAATGTCATCTTCAAAAGCTTGGTTCGAGAAATCCCCTTATAACTCCCCTAATTGCAATACATGTGGAGGAGGTGTTGACAGGTTGCCCTAAAAAGAGAATCTTTTGGTGACACCGTATCTATGTATTGTAATGACATGTGGAGAGCAGTGACAAGCTACCAGTTTGCAATGGATTCACTTTATAACTCTTGATATTTTTCCCACCACTATTTTTTGTCATCAAGTTAACTCAAGTTTGTTAGAATTATTTTCCTTTTAATAAGAATATTTATGATGTGAAAACATGAAACAGTTTTACTCTAGGGAAAATCAGAATAATGAAACATTTCAATTTAAAATAAATTATTTCTTATTGATGAAATTATTAAAATTAAAATGTTAAATAATACAACTCTTGTCCAATAGTTCAAGTACTGCCCAAGGCTAGCTCAACTATGCTGAAAATCTTCTTGGGCCAGCATTGGTTTTATGTATGTTATGTGCTTTACTAGGTTAGGTTGGAATTAGATGGACCATGATATGATGTAAAATCAAATAACAGAAGAGATTATATGCATATATACTTACAATCCTTAGCATTTGTATACAATAATAACTTACATAAATCACTAGGAAAATCAATGGGAGCATAAAACATTTACAACCCGATTACAAAAGATGAAAATCATTTGGTTTATGCCTCCCTCTCTTTAAACAAGCTTGCATTTTCCAAAACAAATAAGCACCAACTAATCTTGAGGACAATTCCCCATGCCCTTCAAAAATGAATTTGAGGGTCGTTACAGCCTAGATGGAATTAAATGAATTGACTAGCCTTAGGCTGATCTTTGAGCATGATTGATAGGTACAATTTATTATAATGTAATGAATGAGAATGAAAAACCTGGATTGTGTGATTCCAGAGCAATGGATGATCCAAAGCTAGTTGTTTGTTGATGTCGACACAATTGAAAACATCCCCTTCTCTGGTCTGAAATAAACAAAAGCTTCCATCAATTTGCTGATGATATTATTTCCCTCTAGATTAATTTAGACTAAATCCGTGACCATGCATGTGTCCTATGGTAGAGACTTATGACAACTTTAATTTCATTTTCAATAAATATATTACTATTTTCTTTGATAATATTCTGTAGTTTTAGAAGCACCGTACTTTTGGTAGCATTGGATATATATTTCATGATTGGGGCTCATTCATTTTTATTTAAATATAAAATCAATAGAGAAGATATAAGAGACATTATAGACATAAAATCAACATGTTCAATTTAGTTTAGAAATATAAAAAACATAATTTTCTCCATCCATTTTACTTGAATTTCTTAATATCGCATGAGGATCCATCAGTTAGGTGCTCAAGATCATCCAAGAGGGGTAATTTATAAAGGTCATTACCCAGTGCTGGTCCCATAACTACGGGCAGCTGGGAGGGGTGGACTAGAAATAAACCTAACCATTGCCTTTTTTTAATTTTTTTTGGCATAAAGTGGTTGCTCATGAGACTCACTTGAACCCACGTTTTCATGCTGACAGCCCAAGCCACTACCATTGCACCAAAGCAATGACCCACACAAATCCATTGGACAAAAAAAAGCCCTACCTAACAAATACCACAGAAAAACCCATCCAGCAAAGTCATATGTTAATCCAACCATAGTCATTAGAGCGAGAAGTGAAAGCGGGAAGCAAGGCTCAATAAATCCTTGGGAAGTAAGAATCAAAAAGTGATAATAAAGTAAACAAGTATAATTATGTTACAATCAATAATTTCAACTACAATATAATAAAATAAATAAACATAAAGAAAGTACTAAAAAACCTAAAATCTATACTATATAAGTAACGAAGAATTATGTAATATAAATCAATATGCAAACTACTTGTTATTAGTATGGCCAGCCATACCTTAGATTTTATATCATACATAAGTTTTTGTTTTTTGTAGATAACTTACGTCTTAGAGTCAGGCTACAGAAGACCTTGCATAAAAACAATCAGATTTTAATCTTTTCTAGGTAGAACTCACAAGTTGAATGCTTTGGTTTATAACCAATATGCATTTCTTGCATGGTAGGGGCTATACCACCAAAAGTTTGATGGTACAAGAACTAACTGATGCAGACCTGATTTACTTCCATTCCTTTAAACTATAACAATAAATAATGAAAGCTTTTCATTTTTTCCATCAAAGGATAATGATAAATTTGAACATATAACTTATACCTGAATGATCTTTTCTGCAGGCTTATTTAGACTCTTGAGCAGATTCTCAAACTCGAAGTCTTCTTTCTTCCGCATTCTCTTTTGTCCTTTCATTCCATTACTCCCCAAAGTGAGAGAAAATACTATTAAAACAAGTAAGATATTGTGATAGGAAAGTTCTTGATTAGAAGCCATGGACATAAACCTTTTGTATGGAAACTCACCTAATGGGGATTCAGTTATATAGTTCAAAGAACTTGACATAAACATTCTGCCTCATTGTTGATAACGGATGAATTTATTGTTATTTTCCAGAAAACATTAAATGATAAGATAATAATCTCCAATTTAAATAAGGAAATAAGGGACTTATATATGAAAATAAATCACAAAAATATACAGGTTATAATTGTTTATTGTACCTGCATTTAATGTCCAATTTAATAAGGAAATGGGTGACTTTAATATGGACATAAAAAATCTACAAGTGTTGATTTTTTATTCAACCAACAAACTTAATATCTAATGTAGACATCAGGTGACATAAACATTACGCCTCATTGTTGATAACGGATGAATTTATTGTTATTTTCCAGAAAACATTAAATGATAAGATAATCTCCAATTTAAATAAGGATTTAAGGGACTTATATATGGAAATAAATCACAAAAATATACAAGTTATAATTGTTTATTGTACCTACATTTAATGTCCAATTTAATAAGCAAATAAGGGACTTTAATATGGACATAAAAAATCTACAAGTGTTGATTTTTTATTCAACCAACAAACTTAATCTCTAATGTGGACATCAGGGTGGCCTTTTGATCTGGACCCTTGGGTTTCGAGCCACGTAAGGGGCAAAGTGTGACTAGTGGCTAACCTTAGGGTTAGGTTTTGTTGGGAGTCACCACCAACTCGGGGTTAACCGATGAAGTTGGACATCGGTTCTCCTCTTTGGGAAAAGGATAAATCTAGACCTGGAGGTATACAGATTTAACTCCTAAAACCGGTTTACTTTCCTAAGATAATGGGTAAGTTGTTTAGTTTCATTTGGGGAAGGTATTAGGTAACCCAAATACCCACATTTTTAGTGTGGATTCTCATATTTATACATGCTTTATACTATCCTAAGGTCTATGATTATGAAAAGTAAAGAATGCTGATTTTTATATTTTTTGCAGGCTTAACGACTGATTATGCTTCCAACGCCTGAATTTTGAAACACCTGAATTTAATTCAGTATAAAATTCAAGCATTGGCTTCTAAAAAATCCAGAAACCTGCCTTTTGATTTTGGTCTTCTTCAATAAAGGGGTCTACAAGTTTGCAACTTTTGTAGGGATAGTTAACCTCTCGAAGGCCTTTATTGATTTTCTCAGGGTTAGAATTAACCCTAAAGCAACACATGGAATAAAAATGAATTATTATTTTTTAATCTCAAGCTTAACGCCTAAATTTTATGTTGATGCCTGAATTTTCAACTCCTGAATTTAATTCAAAGTGAAATTCAAGCATCAGTTGCTAACCAAAAGATTTTAAGCATCTTCTATGGACCTACTGATACCTTTGGATTTGTTCAGGGAAGAAGAATGCCTCCCCTGAGGTTTTGTAATCTTATTCCTAGAATTAGACATTTGTAGATATAGAAGCAAGAAAGAAAAAGTTTTGTTTATTTTTTTGTCCTTTAGGCTTAATACCTGAATTTAACTCTGACGCCTAAAATTCCAATGCTTGAATTTAATTTAGGGTGAAATTCAGGCATTAGTTGTTGGAGAGATCAACAACCAACCTTAAGTTTTTGACCTATTTTTATGGGTCCTAGTATTGTGGAACCTTTATAGAGGGTGAACAACTCCCCCTGAGGTTAGGTTGTTTAATTTCAGAGGTTGAGACCTTTGTAGATGCAGGGATTTGCCCAAAAGAAAAGGGAAGATTGGTCATCTTATACAAGCTTAATGCCTGAATTTAAACATGATGCCTAAATTTAATTTAGGTGAAATTCAGGCATAAATTGCTAGAAACCAACAACTGACCTTAGGTTATAGGCCTCTTGTGTGGGTCCCAAAAGTGTGAAAAATTATAGATAAGGGTAGGCCCCTTCTGCAGTCCATGGCTTTTGCCCTAAGCCCGCAGAGGTGCTTGAGCAAATGGCTGGATCTTAGAGTGTTATTTTAGCTTGTGGACAGGCTTAGGAAGAACCAGGGTTCACTAGGGTGGGTCCCAGATCCCAATGCCTAATTTTTCCCTAACACCTATTTTTTTGTCAATGCTTAAATTTTAATTCGGATTAAAATTCAGGTATTGGCTGTTGGGAGAAAATTCAGCAGCTAAACTTTTTGAATTTGGGCCTCTTAGGGACCTGAAAAAAATCTAACATTTTTATCATGTGTAGGCACATATAAGAGGAACAACATATACAAAAATTAGCTACACATCATG
Organism: Platanus orientalis; assembly: GCA_025762735.1. Lineage (NCBI taxonomy): Eukaryota > Viridiplantae > Streptophyta > Magnoliopsida > Proteales > Platanaceae > Platanus > Platanus orientalis. The sequence continues at coordinate 67 of JAOXJP010242835.1, read as the reverse complement.
TCTACAAAATTCAACATAAAATCAACAACATGCTTGGACATATAACATAAAAAGATAGGTTTTTAGA
>JAOXJP010242824.1:0-22979 GCA_025762735.1 Platanus orientalis | reverse complement strand
TTGTTTACTAATGATGTTGTGTTGATTTATGAGACTAGAGAGAGGGTAAATGTCAAGTTAGAACTATGGAGGGATGTTTTAGAATCAAATGGTTTTAGGATAAACTGGACTAAAATAGAATATATGAAATACAAGTTTAGCCAAAATAGGAGTAGAAAAAAGGGAGTAGTTAGAATTGATTACCAAGAGATACGTTGGAGTGACCATTTTTTTTATCTTAGTCTAATCATGCATAAAGAGGGAAATATTGCCAGTAATGTTGCCCATAAAATTAAAGTGGGATAGTTGAAGTGAAAAGACGCTTTCGGAGTGTTATGTGAGAAACGAATATCACTAAAATTGAAGGAAAAATTTTATGAGATTAGTCATGCTTTATGGAGTAGACTGTTCGGTAGCCAACAAACAAAACTTAGATAAAATGAGTGTGGCTGAAATGATGATGTTGAGATGGATGATTGACAAGACTAGAAAAGATAAAATTAGGAATGAATCTATTCGTGGGAGCTTAGTTGTAGAATCAATAGATGATAAAATGAGGGAAAGTCGATTGAGATGGTTTGGTCATATGAAACAAAGACCAATGATTGTGTCAGTGAAGAGGAGTGAGACGATGCACGTTGAAGGTTCAAGGACTAGAAGAATGCCAAAATTGACTTGGGTTGAAGTAATAAGGAAAAACATGACAACTTGTAATTTAACAACAGATATGACCCTAAATTGAGTGGAATGACAGTACAAGATTTGTATAGCTGACCCCAAATAGTTGGATAAGGCTATTTGTTGTTGTTGTCATCATTGTTGTTGCTATCAATGCTAAAGTCATGCTTTTTGTACAATAATTGCTATAAATATTACTTACTTAGCAAGCTATTAGTCAAGAAGTAAAAGAATGTAACCTATCTATTTAGAGCGTATGCTAGTAATTCTAAGTATTAATATTATGAGAATACTACTATTAAAACATCACATTTTTTCCTTTTCTTATTCACGTTCTACTCACCAGTAGAACAGGGTTAGTATCTCTCTCAACAATTGCTACTTGAGCTAGTGATCCTGTTTCGAAAGCTACATTTGCCTGCATGTTAATGAAGAAATTGATTTGGTTTTTTGGATTCATTTACAAAAGAAAATAAGAGAATGATGATGCGACTCCATTCTTGGTATAGTCAGATATTACTTAGTAAGTTGTGTCAAAAAACAGAGCAAGAATGTAAGCAATTTGTATAGAATGAATGGTAGTGAAACCTAACTTTTATTCTATAGGTAAACCATTATTTATAAAATCTTATGTTTTCATTTCCTTCTTTATATACCAGTCACCGGTGGAATGGAAATATAATATATGTCAAATAGTGTTTGTTGAGTAAATAATTTGTCTCAACAGTCACCTGCATGGTAATGAAAGAAGTGTTTTGACTTTTTAATTTATTTTACTACCAAATATAAGAGAATGATGAAGCCATTCTGTTCTTATAATAATCTTAGATATTACCAATTTGGCAAGCTGTTCATGGAGAAATAATGTAAGAATATAACCATTTGTATAGAGTGTAGGTGAGTGAAAATAAGTATTATTAGTATGTATAAGAACACATGTTCTCTTTCTTTCTTCATGGCACTAACCTGCAATTCAGGGTGTTCCTCGATGTCAATTTGTACGTCTTGAGTTGGTAATTCTTATCTCAGGAGCCGCATTCACCTGCATGACGACATTGCATTTTATTTTCATGTTCTTATACTAAACAAAATAAAGCTGCTCTATTTTTACAAGTCATAGATACTACTTAAAAATATTAGTGGTTAGAATGTAAAATATTTGTATTGAGCATATGGTAGTGAAACCAAGTATGAATGTAAAATAAAGCTGCTTGACCTTATTCATGTATTACTCACCGGTGGAGCAATGCTAGTATCCGTGTCTTGTAGCACCGCTCGAGTTGGTGGTCTTGTCTCAACAACTATTCTCACCTATATGGTAATGGAAATTACTTCGAATTTGTAATTATAAATAGAGCTAGTGAATATTGATGCTACTCCATTCTTACATGTCCATGTGCTTCCTCATTTGGATCGTCCGTCGAATTACCTGACATAATATAAGAAATCAAAAGAGTGATGAAGTATTGTAATAGCTATTGGTGTGAATTTTCTGTTGGTCAAAGTTTTCTTTGGGGAAATCATGGTGTGGTTATCCAGAGGATCACCAAACAATCTGGAGCGATGCATTACTTCCTATTCAAGATGACGATAAGTAGGGCTGCAAATGGGCCAGGCTGGCCCGAAGCCCAAACTTTTCAGCTCGAAGTTTAGGCAGGCTGGGTTGAGTTTGGGATCAAGTTTTAGCTCAACAGAAACTTCGGGTTGAGTTCAGGCAGGCCTAAGTTTAACCTAATGTTTTAGCGTAGCCCAAACTACAATATAAGATATAATTAAATATAAAATTTCTTGAATAATAATTTTTATTTATTTATATATTTACGCTTAAACGACACATGGGCTTTGAAGTCTTGGCCAGACCGAAATTGGCCTGAAGCCCACTTTTAAAAAAAAAAAAAAAATGGGTTAGCTTCAAGAAGAGTAAGGCATGCTGAGTTCAGGATTGGGTTGAGTTTGGACCCTAGTTCTATATTTTGGGCTGGTCTTGGGGTGACCTCGGCCCAATCCAGCCCTGCCTGATTTTTGCAGCCCTAAGCCGATAACACATATGTATCAAGTCTTTGGATTGGACTTACACGGTACATCTAGATATTCTAGTCATTATTGTTGTTTTAGTTATATTATTTGGGCCAACCAAACCCACACTCTATCCTTTGTTTGCCACAGTATCTGAGTGCATAAATCCCAATGGAAATGGATTGAGTTCCAATTATCGCCAAAATATGAATGATAACATAAATCACTTCATTTTATAAAGAACCTAGGTATTTTATTTTTCTGATAGATTGACGATGGAGTGCTTGGCATGTGGTGGACCTGGTCTGGAACCATTTAATATGGCCCCAGACCGGACAAGGCCTGATTATGCAATGAAATATAGGGTCCGGGTATTGGTATGCCGGGATCTCATCCACTGATGCTCTGGCTATTTCGATGATCATAACCATATGAAATCTCACATGTTTATGTATTTATTTATTATTAGTTTTTTGTACATCAAAACAAATAAGAATGATCCATGGTCTAAAGAAAGGTCGAAAAAAAAGTAGAGGTCTCTTAGTCGGTTCAAGTTAGTTTCTAGCATAGAAGATCCTTGCAGAACTTATCACTTGTTGGGTCTCACCCAATCCATATCTATTGGGTCTGTAAGTCCGATGAAGTTTACCCGATCTTTCAATGGTTCAACAACTTTGACTCAAATGGAGGTAGTATTAAGGTGTGGTAATCCGCGAAAGGGGAGTAAGCCCGGATGGGAACGGGTTAGGTTTGGGAGGGGCTTCGGATAACCCAAACACAACCTAATTACCCCTCAACTGGCAGGACAAGATTGTGGAAGAGACTGATCAGGTCGGGGTGAGGATTAAGGAAGGATTTAAAGGGAAGAAAACTTGTGGCACATGGTCTCCCTGCCTCTCTCAAGCACCGGGTAAATCAGGTATTTTATGCCCCGGCTAGTTACCCGTTGACGCTATCATGTTTTGGAGTTACCCAAATCAAACTTAAGTTACCTGTCATCCCATCCAACCTCCCCATTCTTCCCGGTATAAAAAAAAAATCATTCCCTTTAGGTCTTACACCTAAAACCCAAACAGGTTCCAATGCAAGCGGGACTGGTCACCCATATAAAAACCATCACAACGCCATCCCTCACCGGGACTAATCTCCATATTCGGGTAAAAGGTACCAACACATCTCGTCTTCCGATCATCCTGGCCCAAATGGAGAGATATCACAGCAGTACTTAAGTGTGACAATGCCTGACAAAGGTGTCAAAGAATAATGGTCCTGTGTGCCGGTTGGAGACTTCTCACTGCTGAGGAATCATTCATTCACAGCCAGGAAAACGAACTAGAGAAAATCATAGGTAGAGAAAACCACTGTAACAGCTCAAAAGATAAGGAAATTTTTGGTAACATGAGAAAAAAAATGATGTTACTAATGAAAATGCATTCTAATACCAAAATAAATTATGAAATGGATGATCATACGTACTTGAATCCATCATTCTGGGTTAGCTTGAGAAACAGAAACTGTTCTTCTTCACTCTTCACTTCAAGAGCGTAACCGTTCTTTTTTTTTTTTTGATAAACTGAGGGTAACATGTATTTGAGTCTGGCTGGTTAGATAAATTTATATATCCGCATGAGTTGAGACTTCAGTGTGAAAGGAAGTTAATTGGAAACCTCCGAGCAAGGGACCCACAAAAAAAAAAAGAAAAAGGAAGTCAGTTATTATTATGTTTTTCTTTTATACCGAATGAAGCAATTTATGCGGCTGGCATCCCTTAGTTTTTCTTTTCAAGTAAGGGTAGACTTTATTCGTCGATTTTTGTGTGTACTTTTGAATTTGGATTTCAAAGCCGACTCAGCCGTGGGGAGTACGGAAATAAAGAGGTGTCAGTAAGTGAAACTTTATTGCATCGTGCTTTCCAAATGACGTCACTACTAGCTTTCTTATGTCTGAAATTTCCTTGAAAATTATAGAGTTAGAAAGCAAAGCTATTAAACCCAGACCAAACATTGACCCAGTTGAAAACTTGGGTCACTGGTCGAATCGCAGGGTTAATTAAAAACAATTAAAAGATAAAAATAAAAATATTAAATAAATAATAAAATAAATTAAAAAAATTATATAACAATTTTATATCATATATTCTTAATAATATAATGTAAATAGATAAAAAGGCATACATAATTATGCATGACAAAAATGAATGAAGCTTAACATTTTTGCAAAAATGTTTTCAATCAAATTAGCATATACCACAACCATTTATTACTAACTAAAAGTCTAAAGCTAAGTTTTGAAAAACCAGTCACGTAATTCCAAATTCAGGTTTTACTAGTCCACTAGCACTAGAGAGCATAAAGGATATGCCATACAAATTAGGGCTTTGAACTAAATGATAAATAAAGTTTTGGGTTATTTAATTGGAAATACCAAAATAGCCACACTAATTTAGCAAGAAACAATTTTTAGACTTTTAGAATTGGTTAAATTTAATCATTTGACATAAAAATCAAAATCTGACCAGTTGTCAATAACTCGGTTGGATGGTTTGACAAAAACCCACTGGATTTTACCATGTTTATCACGCCTTGAATTCTAAGGTGTCTTCTTGAGATAGACCTCGAATTTAGACCGAGACATATGATACATTTTATGTTTGTGTAATTGATGTCAATCTCATGGATAAACCATATATAAGGTTTATGTCTTTTATGTGTTCAATGTGTTCCAAGTTCAAAGGCAAGAAGACTAGTTGAACTAAAGATTTGAAGGAAGAACGGAAGACACCTTATGTTGTCCCCTCCATGAAGGTATAAAGTATGCATTGCATAATACATTCTTTGGCTAAAAGTGAAGATTAAAATGTGGGAGAAATCCACAAAAGACCCCAAGCAAATCTAGCCAAACAAAGTCCATGCATAAAACCAGGAAAAGTGCAGAGATCATGGTCATGATCAATCACGACCAAAATCTGGTCTCAGCTTAAGAGACCCAAGCACTTGACCCCTTTATGCATGATCGATCATGAGAAAGATCACGCTTAGGCCTCAAGTCCCGTAACCAATCACGGATCTCGTGATTGATCACGAGGTGGATAGAAGGTCCTAAGACCTAGGAACCTAATTCGTGATCAATAAGGAGATTGGTGATCGATCATGGGTCAGATTGATCACCAATCTTGTGATCAATCACATGGCTAATTTTGTCAAATTGCTTATTTTATTCTCCTCATATGATTTTCTTCAAAATTTGAACCCCGTTTTCACAAAATTGAAGGCTCGAAAGAGTAACCCATTTTTAAAGATTTCAATCTAAGGACTTGGGGTGCTCCACATCCCTTATAAGAGGAAAACTTTATTTTTTAGGGTAACGCTTCAAGCATTCTAGAGAGTGTAAAAGTTTTTGCCAAAGTGACATTTCCCCCTTAAGAAATCCCTCTCTCTCTCTCATTGTTTTGAGTTTCCTAAGCTAACAACCTCTTCAAATATCACACTCTCTTCTTCTCCTCTACAAGACTAAGCTATTATCATTGAGGAGAACTACTAGTGGGTTATTCCTAGAGGAACTTTTGCTTGGCTAAGCTGAAGGAGCATTAGAGCCAAGACTTGAAGTATTGTGAGTGTACGAAGATATACTAACTCAACAAGGAGTACTCACACTTGATAAGAATAACAACATCAACCATCTAGTGGTAATATTTTCTTTCTCTTTGCATTCATTTTCATACATTTTCATATTCATATTGCTTTGCTTCCGTCGGAAACATTGGAAGCTTGACCACACTCGCTAAAGACACTGAGTGTATTGTTTAGCTTGCTAAGTGCAAGTAGTTAGGTTTCTAGTATGTTTTTTTTTACCTAGATCATATTAGTCAATCTTAATGAAAAATATCTAAGCTCAATTATGAGTTTAAAAAAAGTAGACATAGGCTATCATGCCGAACTACTATAAATCTTATGTTTTGAATTGATTGTGTGATTGGTTGTCTCTTTACTACTAAGCTCATATCTACTCGTGCACACCATCTATTAGATATTATTCTTGAGTAACTATATTATATAGCACACACACACTTGGATTAATTTTTAAGAAACTAAAATTGAATTAAAATCAATTCTAACATTCGAAAGGGGGTAAACAAATTTTAAATCCTATTCACCCCCTCTAAGATCAACCTATTAGGTATTTTAATTGGTATTAGAGCTAGGTTACTCGTATAGGGCTTAACAACCCAAGATAAATCATAGAAAAAAAATCCTAAAACAATAATAGATAGCTAAGGAGGACACCGGTGGTATATCTATTATTATTCCTTCATTTTTCACTAGAAATGAGTATGGGTATTAGAAATCTAGCATAAAGATTTCCTAAATTCATTTAGCCATAGGGTTTAGGGTATATTAACTAATGGTTATACATTTCCCGACAAACCATATAGCAAGTGGACCAACACTAAGGCGGATGCTCATAAATTTAAATTTAGAGCCCTTAATGTCATAGCTAGTGGTCTAGCCCCATATAAGTTTAGGAGGATAACCCAACTAAAGATAGCCAAAAAAGCAAGAAAGATTCTCTCTGTCACTCATGAGGGTACAAGTGTCATTAAGATGTTTAAGCTTCAAATGTACATTATACAACTTGATGCACTTAGGATGGAGGAAGATGAGGAAGTTTAATGCTAAGTTGTCTAACTTAGTAAACGTCATAAACAATTTAAGAGAGGGTATCTCGAAGTTAAAAGTAGTTCAGAAATTACTTAGGTCACTCCTTAAAAGGTTTAGACCTAAAGTAACTGCGATTAAAGAGAGCAAGGATCTAACAATCAAACCAAAAGAATTGATAGGCTCTTTTCAAACATTCGAGGCTGCAATCAAGGTTACTACCAAAAAGAAAGGTATAACCCTTAAGGTAAAGGAGCATTTCGGATCCATGGAGGATTCAGATAATGACTTAGCCTTTGTGGCTAAGAAGTTCAAGAAGTTCTTTTAGAGGAATGCAAATGATTACTCTAAGAACAAACAAGTGAGAAGATCTTTCCCTAACTATAGGAAGAAGAAGGACTTCTCTAAGGAACCTCCCATTTGATATGAGTGCAAAGGGAGATGTCATATTTCCGAAGGGTAAGGTCATGGTTGTGGCTTGGGATAACTATTCTAAGGTTTCGGAAAATGAGCCACAAAGTAGTGAGGAAAGTCTCTTACAAGATATCAAAGTCTTTATTCCTTTCAACACTCCTAGGAGTTCACTTTAGGCATAAGTGACTGTAGCAGTGAGGATGAAGGAGATGATGAAGAAGAGGAGGAGAGCTATGATGTATAAGAAGCTTTCGATGACCTCTTTATTGAAAGTGTTGTGTTGGGTAATAAGAACAAACAGTTCAAGAGAGGAATCAAAGAATTGACAGAGAAGTCAAAATCCTTAGAAGACACCACTCTATCTTACAACAAGAGTCTTCTACCGAAAGTGAACAAGAAAAATAATTTTTCAAAGAAAACTACTTGCTCTTATATGCAAAGGAGGATATGAGCCTAAAAATTGTAAAACTAGAGAAGAGGGTTAGTGAAACCAAAGTATTTTTAGGTCTAGAAAAGTACAATAGGAAGAATGAGAAGAAAAAACTTCTTAAAGACAATAAAAAATTGTCAAATAAGGTTCTTGAGCTAGAAGAGAAGCTCAAAACTATAGAAGAGGAAAATGACGAGACCAGTAATGATGACTCACTCATCTAAGAGTTGGAGGACCAAGTCAAGACCTTAAATGAGAGGAACAAAACCCTAAATATGACTTGTGCATAACTTATAAGGAAGTCCCTTGATTATCGCAATAAAATCAAGGAGCTTACGGAGGACAAAAGAAAATCCTTGTTCATAGCCTCTCAAGGATATGAACATCTTGAGAAGATACTCACCATGGGAAAGGACCATGGCGACATGATGGGACTTTGATTCAAATCCAAAATCAATACCTCTACCTCTACTCAAAGGCCTAAAAACGCCTTTGTTTAAGCCACATGAAAGACTCAACCACCTTCACAAACCTCTAATAAGGGAAATGTGAAAGTGGATTCGCAAAGACCTCATCAAAGGTCAAAGAAGGTTGAGAAAAGAAAAAATACCTCACTCAAGGAAAAGGCTTCCATGAGTCAAGTTAGAGCTTGGGAAAAACCAAAGCAATCCCAACCGTAGTCATATGCTTAAGTGGTTAGGGGTAGACCTCAAACCAACCAAGGTGTTAAAAAATTTTCAAAATTTTTATGTAGATATGGGACTATAAAGTGTATTGTGTACAAAATTTAGAGAAAAATCAAACTACAAAAATAAAAAAATAAAATAAAAAAAAAGCATTACAAGTTGGTAAAGGAACACAAAACTAGTTTTTAGGGCAAGTTTGGGGGGACTATTTCGAGACCCAAACCTACTCTAAAATTTACCAAATTTTTATCATAGGTAGGTTACCTTCTAAAGAGCCTACCATTAAAATTTGAGCCAATTTGACTTAGTAGAATTTTTTTAAAAAAAAATCAGAAGTGGATTGTGTTCAAAATAAAGTGCAGCAGAGACAAATTTTGTCTCTACTTGGTAACCCAAATTAAGAGGTGACTAATTGAAGTATTAAAACATGAAGACAACATGAGTTGAGTATGGAATAATTAACTAAACATTATTCTAATCAAGGTTTAAGCTTACCTTAATTAGGGGTTGGGGTTAGGGCTTAATCCTTGAGCTTTTCCCTCTTTCCCTCTTCCTTTTCTTTCTTTTCTCTCTCAAAAAAATTCCAACCTTTATTTGCACGAAATTTGGACTATCTATAAAGTTTTGAGATCTGATTTAAGGGTTAGGATCTAATTTAGGGCTAAAGGGGATCAAAGGCTAGGATTGCGTGGTGTGGGGTTCAAGGCTCCCCCCCCCCCAATTGGTTGGAGCTAATTAGAGGTAGGGATTTAGCCTCAAGTAGATAAGTGATGGATGTGGGTTGGGATTTAACCTTAAAATATTAGGGTTAGATGAAGGGTTAAGATAAAGTTTAAGGTTTACAACAAATGAAGGCTTGAGATAAAGTTTAGGGTTTAGGGATTAAGGGTGAGAACTTAAGCTTATCCATTCAACAATCAATTTGATTGGTTGAATGAAATCAAGGGCTAGGGTTAGAAGTGCTAAATCAAGATATGCATGGGGGTACTATAGTAGTTTGAAATTCAGATTTCAATCTAAAGGGGGTGCACAAGGGTGCATGGGATCAAGCGTGATGATTAATACTTGGGGACAAATCTATTTACTTTGATTGGTTGATGGAAATCAAGGGCCCAAAGCATATGTGCCAAATCTAAGGTTTTATGTGAGATTTATGGAAATTTAAAATTGATCTTAGAGGGGGGACATGGGGTGCACAAGGAATATTCAAATCCAAGGGTGGGGATTTTAGCTCTTAAGTGTGAATGCATTAATGTGCATTAATGAGTTAGATTCCAAATAAAGTGAGCTCATTAATCTCAAATGCATTAAATTTATGGGAAAAAGCCATATTATTTTCCTACCTTTCTTTTTGGGTTCTCGTGCTCAGAAACACATAAAGTTAGATAGAGTTTTCAAAGTCTCGAATGTTCTAGTCGTAATAAATTAGTCAGAACCAAATTATGATAAGGGTAAGTAGGTAGAAACATTATTTTATTGATCTCAACGGGCCTCAAATAATTATTGGAAGGGAAAGATGGTAAAATTAAATTTTAAAATCTTCATACAAAAGATGATCCTCAATTTTTGTGAACTACAGGTTCAAACCACTTTGAATTACGACACCTGAGTAGGAAATCATGCTCAATATTCTCTTTTGGGCAAATGGGGAAATCTTGATTGGGACTGCCCTTGGATTTGTTGGAAGTTTTTGTGGAAACCCAGGCTCATGGAATATTGAAGTTCAAAGAGTCAAAAATCCACAGGAACTGGTGATTTGGGTACCAGATTTCTGGGTAGTCTTCAAGGGCTTTTCGAAGGGGGGTCACTTGATGAGACACAATGACTATAGCTCATTGAAGAATGGTGGTGTTGGGCTTGCAAGCGTCTTCCGTTGCCTCAGTTCGAGAAAGTCTTTTGAAGATATAGGAAAAACTAAGAAAATAGGTCTAACTTTGCTAAATTCCAAGTTTGGGAGAGTTTTTAGGGGCATTCTATGTGCCAAATATAGATAAAAGGTGTTTTGACTCAATTTGGACAAAAGTGATGAGTAGGCTTGAAGGATTTGGTGAGGCAGTTTTGGTTGATGACCTTTTATAGGTACTAGAGTTGCTGAGAAATGGCTACTGACAAATTGAATTTTGGAGTTTTGGTGAATTTCTAGGTCTAGTTGAATACATGACACTTGGCTTAAATGTGTTACTCATTTTAAAGTAATTGGGAGAATCTGAGTAGATTGACTTTTTGAATGCTCCTGTCCATTAGGGGATTTTTTTTAAGGCCTTGTCGATCTAAAGAGACAGGTACTAATTGATTAAGATTTGGACATCCGAGGAACATTCTAGATCCATATAGGAGAAATGCAACAAAAACTGACTTCTCACCCCCTGGGGAGGATTTGAGATTTAAAAAAGGTTCAAGATTTCGAATACCTTTTCTTTGAAATGGCAAATGAAAGATAAAATAAAAACTAAAAGACGACCATTGACTTTTCTGAATTCTGATACCAGATGAATCTTTGAGAGCTTTTTGAGTGTTATTTTTCGACTAAGGGCTTTTAAAAGTTGAGAAATTAGTTGTTGCCAATCTCGAAAAAGTTCTATTCTGTAATAAGTTCCTTGAAGGTGGTAGAAATTTGGGTGTTTAGGATTTGACATGACACAAATCAAGTGATGGAAGAAGCTTATAAGGTTCTTTGAGGGTCTAAGGATAAAGTTTGATAGCAAAAGGGTAAAATGGTAATTTTTTTGCCTATGAAGGCAAAAAGAGGTAAAAATGAAAATTCTTCACCTATGATGCTTTGTCATGTGAATACTTATGGAGGCTAGAGAATTTAGAGGCAGTGTATGAAAATAACAATTTTTAGCCTTTGAAGACACGCAAAATGGTAAAATGGTAATTTTTCCACACGTGATGCTTCACTATGGGAAGGCTTATGAAGGCTAGAGAAATTAAAGGCAACGTATTTGGAAGTCTTGAACGTGGATCCTCATAGTCCTATTGATGTTTTTTTGAGAATCAGGGTTTTGACCATAGATAGTGTATTTAGGCTAATCTTTATGGTGTACTACACATGGTATGATGTAGGTGATGTTTTTTGTGAACAAAATATCTAGGGAAGACTTCATAAGATATGCCTAATCTCCTAGAGTCTATTTTTGTTTCTCCCTAAACCAAGATTGCCTAGAGTCTTGATGCCTAAGTGCTGTTTTGATGTTCTTTCATTCCATTAGATGATCTGAGTCAAAATTAGGTGCTTACAAATGACATGAAAAATTCCAAAAAACTCTCATTAGCAATAGATTCAAATCCAACGATGAAAACATGTGTGCCTATTCAAAGATTAATGGAGTCATGTGTGAAAATCAGTTTATATGTTGATGTTATGCTCATCTTTTGAACTGATTTATATTGTGTCAATGACACAAAGAGGTTTCTCTCATCGGTATTCAACATAAAATATCTAGGGGTTGCGTGTTAGCTTTTTAGACTGATAATCAGTTTATTATTTTATTCATGCACAAAACAATGTGTGTACATGTAGTGGTAATGTTGTATATAACATATGTATGTAACTTATGTATCCATGTAAGTCTAAGAAGAGAGTTGAGGAATGACCAAGAAGATGGACTCGAAGCCAGAATGACTAAGCCAAAGAGACTCAAGCGTTGTTAAAAAATCCTAAGCCTCAAGTGCAAGATACTTCAAGGAAGTCAACACCTAGAATTTAATAGGTAAAAATCAGAAAGTTGGTAAGTTGGACATGGGATAATCTGAATAAGCCAAAATACATGTAAAAGTATGCATTTAACATGGAACCAAGCCCAAGGGAAGAAGCCTAAGAGAAAAGACCAAGAAAAGGGAGAAAATGGATCAAAAACCCAAAAATGGGCTTGTCAAGACCTGAGATTGGTCCATGCTAATTTGACTAGACCAAGCTTTCAAGACTTGTTCTAAATAGCTAGGACCAGTCCCAAGGCCCCAGGACTAGTCCTAGAGAAGCCAGGATTGGTCCCAGGTGCCATGAAGCACCAAGACTAAGCCTAGTTTTCCAGGACCGGTCCAAGGCGTAGAAATTCAAATTTTTCGAATTTAGAAAGTCCAAACAGTTATTTTTTAACATTATAAACTAGCCATTAGGGACAACTTGAATAAATTCTTGGCCTCTATAAAAAGGGTTTTTGATCCCCAAGAATGACACACAAGTTTTATGCTTGAACACAAAGTCAAATCCTTGTAAAAGAGAGCCAAAGAGTGATCCAATAAGCCTATAAATTAAACTGTTGTTGGCCTATGACCTTGAAATTTGTTTTACAAGAGTTAAACCTATTCAAGATTTTGTAAAAACTTCCTAAAGCCATTAGTTACATCTTTTTGAAGCAAAAAAAAAAAAAAAGAGTGTTTCTACAAGTTAAAGTCGCCTACGCAAGAGGCATCCCGAAGAACGAAGATTCCTTCTTCTACAACAAATTCGTAACCTTCACCAGATTCACCAAAGACGAATTCTCTTTTCATTTTCTAGAGCCAAGTGAACCATAGTCCATCAGTCACTAGAAAGAGCATGCCCATCGGAGTCACTAGGAGTGCACTTATAAGGGAGTGAATTCTCCAGAGCTTGTAAGTAAATTCCAGGTTTATTAATAATAATTTATGAGAACTATTAATAAAAATTAAATAGGCTCAGAGGAGCTGGTTGGAAAGTGGACGTAGGTCCAGAGTGTCGAACCACTATAAATCCCTGTGTACTTTTTTTGGTGTGTGTGTGTTGCCCACTATCGTTTACTTGATTTACTTGGTTATATTTTCGCTACATTCTTAATTAAAGTTAAGTAAATAAAAAGAAAGTAAATACTATTTAAAGAATTTTTAAATAAGTGTAAGGAGCCTATTCACCCCCCCTTTAGGATCTTTGGATCACACTATTTCGGGAATTTCATTATGGAAGTTATCATGGGAATCAAGATCATCCGAGATGATGATAAGATCGTGATTTCATAATCCAACTATATTGAGAAGATTCTTAGAAAATTCGATATGTTCGAATGAGATTCAGCATCCACATCTATGAATTACAACCTAAGGTTGATGAGGAACAAAGGAGACGTTGTATCACAATAAAAGTACTCACAAGTTATTGGTTGCTTAATGTATGCCATGTATTGCATTAAGACAGACATTGCCTTTACAGTAGGGATGTTGAGTAGATATATGATTAATCCAGGTAGTATGCACTATAGTGCATTGAATTTAGTTTTGATGTATCTGAAAGGAACTTTAAACTATGGCCAATGTTATGGTAAGTATCCCGTTGTAGTTGAGGGACAAAACAATGCTACTTATAATTTTGATTTGGATGAGTCCAAAATAGTGATTGCTTGCATTTATACATTGGTTGGAAATGCTATTTCTTGAAAATCAAAAAGCCAATGTGTTTGACCCATTCGTCAATGGAGTCAAGAGTTTATAGCCCTGTCATTAGCAAGAAATGAAGCAAAATGGTTGATAAATATATCAAAATAGAAAGTGAGAATTACAATGGGAAAGCGAGGACTGTATGCCTGAAACACAATCATATAAGGGGTCTTATAATTGACAGCATTGTGGCTGTGTAGTATGTGAAGTCCAAAGATAATTTGGCAAATTCATTATCAAAATGCCTTAATAAGGAGTTAACATCCTGTACATCGAGGGGAATGGGACTGATAAGCCTGTAAAAAGGTGTATTTGGTAAAAACCCAACCTGATTGTCCTAGGTTCAATGGGAAAACAACCTGACAACTTTATATGTTAATCATATTTAATGGGATAACAAGCCAGATAAACTAATTGTAAACATAATTTTTTATTTAATGAAATTTGTCCCTTCCTATGGTAAGCCTACAAAATGATTACTTGTACATGATCTATGCTGTTCTTATAGAAGGTGGTTCCTGTAGAACAATGTATTGTTAGCCTGCGAATGTTTTCTTACAGATGATGGAGGTTGAGAAATTGAGTTCTCTTAATGAGTTCTTAGGGCAAGTATTTGCTCGCGATAGAAACTCACCTATCTGAGTGTGAAAGATAGTCACTTTCCATGAGATTTAGGCCGTCTCTAGAGTGTTGAGTAAATCGGGATATAACAATAACCTTAAACTACTAACCTGTATGAATGAGTAAAACCATGTTGTGAGGACTATACATGTGACAAAGTTGTTTGTCAAATAAGAAACAATTTAAGGCTTTTTCTAATGTGTCTCAAAAGAAAACAACATCTTGTTTACACTATATAAAGGTTCAAAGTTGACATCACCTTTACTTATGTACAAAGAACTCTCTTAAAAGCCCTTAATACCTATTTTCAAAATATATTTTATAATAAGTAGGAGATTGTTGAAACATTATAAAATAAATCAAAGGAATAAAATACCTTGATTGTAGGGGTGTGGCAACCAAGCCACTCCCACCGCCCTCTTTAGAGAGACATGTGGGAGTGGGCTAGGGTTGCCGCATTCCCACTCTCCTTATCATTAGGGTTATCGCATGGTGGTTGTTGTACAACCCTAATTTACTCTTCCTTTGTAAATACTTTTAAAACCAAAAGAAAGTGTAATTTTGTGATTTTTTTTGAGAGTTTTAGACATGCAACATTGGTGGTTGTATTAGGGTTTTCTCTCAGAAAATAAAGAGAAAGAAGAAAGAGACTATTGAAAAGCCAATGACTACTCTCTGAAGAAGAAGAAGAAGAAGAAACTTCATCTTCTTGATCTCTGTCATTCTTTCTTCTCTCGGTGCATGCAGATTTTGATCTTAGTCATCTTTCTTCGATAACTAATACCTTAAGATCTTGATTCAAGACTCTTGTTGTAATCGCACTCTTCTTTGAAGAAGATCGCTTGATTTAAATAAAAGTGATAATCTCATGAGAACCAGTTTTCTCCTTGTAGGAGCTCTTATTGATCTCTCAATGGCTTGATTTGAGAAAACTGTTTTACAGCGCCGTTATGTACCATATTTTCTATAAAATTAATCCTTGGACTTTTGGTCTTTAAGAATAATAGTGAAGTTTCATTCATCTCTACTGGAAAGTGCAAATCCATAAAGAGACAAGGGTTCTACCCGAGCTTGATTGTATCTAAGAGTTAGTTTGACCGCTATCTCTGGAACGTTACTGGGAGGCCTCGACTATCTTCAAAAAATGTGATAACAACACCTTCTATGCTCGGATGACCTGGTTAACACAAAAACTTTAAGATTAAAGAAGACTAGAAAACTTGTGAGTTTGATTCTATTCAAATAGGTGAATTGAGAAGAAACTAAATCGTAAAGGACTATGTATAGCGAATAAACTAAACCGTAAAGAAAAGTGTGTCGTAAGCAACTGAATAGTGATCGCAAAGATAACACTCTGCGAAGAACACTTTTGCAAGGAACTCTACATCGCGAAGAGTCTGAGCCATTGCAAAGCTTGCTCCACCACGAAGAATCTGTCATCATGAATAAACTTCTCCATTATGAAATCAATACTCTCTCCAACTTTGACTTCCATACTATCCCGAAATCAATAGTTTTTACACCCCGCAATGTCCACTTATAATTCACTGTATACATTGCAAACATTTTTTCATCATACAACATTTGCTAGAGTTCCAAAATTATTACCCCAAAACAAACATGCATGACAAATAAGAGACTTTTTTTTTTATAAAATAGAAAACTTAGGTAAATGGTAAATCACACTCGGTAGCACAGTTAATGTGCCATACTAACTCATTTTTTGCACTACTCAATTCGTGGGGCAACAAGTGATGAGTGACTGTAGGAATCCAAAACTTAAGATGGAGAACCCTCAGTTCAATATAGAGATGAATGTAGGACCAAACACCAAAACTTAGTTGTACATACTAACCTAAAAATTCTAGGGCTAGTTTCATTTTGAGATATTTCAAAGATTCACAAGGGGCTACTGCGATTGTCTTGGTTTCCGAAAATGAAAAACAGAACTTACAAGATATAGACCATACATATGGTTTGTCCATGAGATTGACATCAAATACATTAACAAAATCTTTTCAGAGTTATTTTATAACATTTTTTACGAGCTCAAACAAATGCTTGAAAACACAACAACGGTAAAAGTTTTTTTTTTTACCTCCTTTTTGTTTACCCCCTATCAAAGTTTTACGAGCAAACAAATGGAGCCATAATGAAGAATGATTTATATGTGTGAATACAGACCTCTATAGGTGTACCATTGATTGACACATGGTGTGTTTTTGAATTTGGTCTCTTTTTGACCACTTACTTTTTCAACTAAACACTTTTATGGACATTTTCTCCTCAACAAAACATATGTCAACTTATAAATCGCCAGACACTATATAATTTTTCCTCTCAAAACATTTGTTGGCTGAGTCCTGTGATCTACTTATCACCTTGTAGAAGCAAAATAGATATTCTATACAGGACACCAGGTGACTTCACATGGAATAAAATGGGCAGGGGTTAGATGAAATTTCAAATTCCCACCTATTTTATTCCGAAGGGAAAGGATGTTTTGTCCAAGATTTGGTGTCTAGGATGGTGTCCAGGACATTTAGAGATGTCTCATGGAATAAAATGCAAATTTCATATTCAAAAAATGCATCACCCATGCATTTTATTCCATATGGCGTCCACTGGTGTCCTGGACAAAACATCATTTCCCTATTCCAAATGAATCCATCTGGTGGCACCATCCTGGACAAGAAATTTGCTCCCCTCCAAAAAATTTAAATAGTATTTCCAGTTGTTCATATGGGATTCTCGTGTCCTTGAGATGCCAAACAAGGGTGTTTTAGTCAATACACATTGGTCAAAGGATGGTTAACTGTGAAAATGTCACATCCTGTACGATTCGATCTTTAATCCTCTTCTGCTCAAAGAAAAATCTTTGAGTGCCAACGTCTAACACGTGGCAATAAATGAAAATAGCCATTAAGCTTCTTAAATTGTTTGGTTAACTTACCACAGTTAATTTAAGAGTAGGACCCACAGGTGTCAACCCATAATCCCTAGGAGGACGTGAAATCATCTGCAGCACCCTCCCTGATGGGACACTCAAGAAGGAAAAGTCCCATCAGGGAGGGGAATCAAAAACCTCTAAAAAGTGAATTGATTCCCCCTATGAGTGTTCCATCAGGGGGGTGGCGCAGTTGATATCAGCCCCCCTAAGAGGCTGATATACTCTGCTATGCACGAGGGCCAAGGCAGAGGGGGGGAATCATTTCACTTTTGGAGTTCACTTCACCCCCAAAAAGTGAATTGATTCCCCCTCCCCCCTCTGGCTCCCGAGCGTCATAGAGGGGGTGGCCTTACCGCTGATCAAAACCCAAAAAAATTCCAAAACCTTTTGTTCGTCACCAGCGCCGTTCAAGTTTCTTCCTAACAAATCCACCAGCGGGGACTGTTAAACCTCTCTCTCTCTCTCTCTCCACTCTATTTTCGGTTTGTTTTTCAACCTTGCTTTTATCGCCAACACCGTTCAAGGTCTCTTACCTAACAAATCCACCGCCGACGGCCACATCTTTATCTGTTTCGTTTTTTTATTTTTTCATTCAACGCCTTGCCTTATTCACCAGTACCGTTCAAGGTCTCTTCCATGACAAACCCACTTGGGGCTATGGTGAGATAACAAATTAAAAGCATGGTTCATCATAAAAAAAACAAGCTGGGCTATGGTTACGTACCTCGTTAAGCTTTAGATTTGTTTTCTAACCTTAATATTAAACCTCTTCAATCTACACTTTCTGCTTCACACATTAGGTTGAATTTTGCTAATTCAAAAGATTTAACAATATTTAAGAAGCAGAGAAGATGGACTATGACGCCTGCAGCTCTAAGGTTCGTGATTTGGAAAGAAGCCGTTGCCATAATCCAAAGAGTTGGAGATTCGCCGGAGCTGTACGTCTTTCGATTTGGTTTTTTAAAAGATGGTTACTTGTTTCTTCTTCACCACAGCGCCGCTTCTTTAACGCCTTGTTTATTTTTGATGAACCATGCTTCACGAGGTATCTCACTGTACGCCCGCTTGTTCTTTCACAAGGTGGAGAGAGAGAGATGTTGCTGCAGGTGGGTTTGTTGGCGACGATGATAAAGCCGCAAGATATGACCGTCAACTATCGCCTAATTAAGCATCTGTATTTGATTCGAATTCGATTCGATTAAAGCGAATACGCATGCATCTATATCCAATTCGTTTAAATATTCAATTATAAACATGGAACTGAATGTCGATATTTATACACCCACAGCCATTAATATTCGACCGGTTAAGTCAATACGGTAAAGATTTTTTTGGTTAATATAAGTTATAACAATCAAATTAAGTATTTGTCATCATGTTTTGGTGTTACAAGTAAATATTAGTTTTAAAGAAAATATAAATTTTTTATAAAAAATAAACAAAACCTTTAAGTTTCTAATAAAAAATGTAATAGAATATATCTGAATTCGTATATGAAATTTGTTTAAATAAATGAATACGAATATGAATTCTATTTTTAAATATTCACAAATATTTGAATTTGTATATGATATTTGATTAACTAAACGATTACAAATATAAATATTACTCTACCCAATTTGAATTCGCTCCATTTACAGCCCTATTGTAAGGGTCAGCAATTTTTGGGATTTCGATCTTAGGGTAGGGTAGGGTAGGATAAGGGGAGTTGACACCTGTTATCCCTATTCTTAACTGTAGTAATCTCGGTTTTTTTTTTTTCACATGTAAGTGATTGGTACTCAAAAGAAAAATCTTTGAGCAGAGAGGAGACGATTCTTCACACGTAAGAGACTGGATGTGATTCAAAAAAGTGTTTATGGTGAATTATAAGCTGACACATATTGTGTTTGGGGTTAAAAAAGTGTACAGGTGTAGAAAAAGAGATATCAAATTCAAAAAACACATAATGTGTCAATCAATGGCACCTCTACGCAGCCTGTGTCAACACAGACAATCATTCTCCAAAAAAATTCCAATTAAAGAAGGAACTCAAGGACACTAGAGTCACAATCTGAGCATCAACTTGGATGGTTCTCGGCAATTACCGGTGGGACCACGTCTTGAATGGGTCAATTTAGACTTGCCTGGCGGTACAAGACATTAGAGCATCTTCTTCTATCTTCTTCTTCTAACATAGAAGTGCTACAAGAAAGTTGAAACAAGTTGTTAACTTTACGGGGGGCTGGTGTAGTCAGGTGAGTTCCTTAATTGATAGAATTGCTCTTTTTAACTCAATTGATGCTAGAAATTCCAATATTTGAATGATTTAAGGTTTGATTGCTTTAATTTCCCCTTACAGTTCAGCTGTGTCTAGCAAAATTTAGTAACATATTCTCTGTTGAAACTTTTTTATATTTTAATTTTGACATATACTGTTGAGACGGTTTTGCTATGCTCTCTTTTGATCTCTCAGCCAACCAACTAATTATGGTTGCTTGGCCCTTCCATCTCTGCTTCCTGCTTTGTAGGGGTGAGCTTGCCTAATGAGCTTTTGAGTGGTCCAATTTGACTCGAGAGTCCCTGGACTGCTTCCACTTGCCCAATTTTTAATGGAAAAGATTAATACCAGCCCCATGTCTGTGCCTTGGATCAAACTTTAGACAAGCTGATCAAGTTGGCCCCTACATTCCCGAAACTAGTTCGGGCTGAGTTTGGAGTATCCCACATCCTGAAAGAGGCTATCTGTTTGTTGGTTTAATCTTCTTGAGTTTAGAACATTTAAGATTAGATCACAGGCCTGCAACTTTGAGATCAACTTTTATTAGATTGCCCGACTGTCTGGTTTTATAAGAAGGCGTGATTGAGAGAGAAGAAAAGAGGGGAACCTAGTTTTGTGTTTTACATGTTAAAATATCAAATTAATTACCCTCACATCTCAGTATATTGTATTAGTTAGTTGGTTTTACGTCGCCAGATCACGATCTAGGAGCTGGCTGCAATAGTAAAATCTGGCTTTGTCGAGCTAAAATGCTATCTCAATCTGCAGATTGCAGCCCAGATTAGAGCCCAGTGCTAAAATGCTAGTGTTAGATTGTGATCTGAGATAACATGCCAGAAAAAGCTTAAATATATTTTTTATTTTTTGTATAATTAGCCTAAGATTGTTTAAAAAAACAAATTTGAATTTATAATCTCAAACACGGAAAGGAATGATATTCACAATACATGAATACAAAGATATATTATCTGCTTACAACCAGCATATAATTTACCAAAAAAAAAAGCATATATTCGTATCTAAATCCAACTGTATACTTCCCTCTTTCTCGTTCATACCAATCCCAAAAGGAAATGTCCTAATGACCACTACATTAGGTTGTTTTCAGAATTTGTGTAACTATGAGGCTTACAGCTAACATGATTAAAACAATTGCAATCCGAGGAAAAATTATACTGCCTTGGAAACTTTGGTGCCTAGTTGTGGTCATCAATATAACCGCACCCCAGAGAAAAACTCCGTACATGGATATCAGACAGGTCTTGAAGAAAAATGTCTTCATTACATAACCTACTTGATTTTCAAGTATCACTTGCCAAACAGTAAATATAGCTGCTGCAGAGACTGTCATCGCCACAATTGCAGTCTTTGTTGCGGTCTCTCGTGTTAATTGATCCCTTGGTGTAGCATCTGTGGTAACCTAAACTCAAACCAATAATTTCCTCTATTAAAATATTTGAAGCCAAAAAATAGTTGTAGCAAATTTTCAAATCCTACAACAAAATTTACAATAATTGAGACTTTTTTCTTCCTTTAAAACATTGATTGTACAATTGGGGGAAAGTATCAAATTCTTCAACTTTGATCATGTGAATTTGACTTTATCTTTGACATGCTAGATAAGTCTTATGTATTGGTAGACACAACATAGATCATCTGTTAGATTGATTTTTGGTCCAATAGCTCTCAAACTTTGGACCTCTAAGTTGTTAGTTTCACCTATTTTAGTTTGCCTACTTGCTTCAACATCAATAGTTGCCAGTATTATACAAAATAGTTTGTCTTAAATTTGGAATTCAGGTAATATACGGACTATCTTGGTAGCAGAAATTAGTCCTCTAATGCCACATGTGGGCATTGAAACATTAAGATTGACCTCAGGTTTTCAATCTCTTTCCAAGATCACAAACAATAAATGGATGGCAAGCATCCTTTAATTGAGAAGGAAAAATTATCAACCATATACATTTCATTATTCGAAGAGAGAATAACCAAGGGGAGTTAAGAGTTAATAGACAAGAAAAAGGGAAAGAGCTATCATGAGCCAACTGCATATTTGTTTTTTTATTTTTTGGAAACTGCAAACTTGTTTAGGATAAGGATTTTTTTGTGTGATAATCCCATGTATTTGAGATCCTAAGCAATCTAATCTTAATAAAAAAAAAATATGAAACAATAGTGTGTGGAGTGGTCTGAATCATAGTTTGCCAATTCCCTGGGTCAACTCGACTCCAAAGCCTAGCGAGTCAAGTGACTTAGCCGAGTCTTGTCAATTTTGTTTAAACACAAAAATAAATAAATAAAAACCTTAAGATAACCCAAAACCAAGTCATAATATAATAAGAAGCTCTAATTTTTTTATTTTTTTTTCGGATTTGCGATTTCTTTTCTAAAGCTTCCAACAAGTGAGCTTTCAAAGACATTCAAAACCCTACAAGAGAGAAAAAGTATAGAACTTGGATCTAAGAGATTGGATTATATTTTGTTTTTGTGCTTGTGTTAAAAATATGTATTTTAATTTTTCAATATATTAATACTAAGAGGACAGATGTTCTGTCCAAGATTTGTCGTCCAAGACAGCATGGGGCTTCACATAGAATAAAATGGGTGAGACTTTGAAATTTTACCAATGTTCTGCCCATTTGATTCCATTTGAAGCCTCCTAGTGTCCTGGACAGAACATCTTTTCGGTAATTCTAATAGTAATACTTTTACTTAGTTTGGAAGTTTAGATTTAGTTATTTTGACCTTGCTATGGTATTAAACTATTAGTAGTTTAGCAACTTCGAACATAGGAACCTTAACAAGTAAGAGTATAGAGCTAGTGGACACTATGAAAAGAAGGAGAGTTAATATTGCTTGTCTACAAGAGACTAAATGGAAAGGAAAAAAGGCTAAA
>JAOXJP010242814.1:0-22979 GCA_025762735.1 Platanus orientalis | reverse complement strand
TTTTTTTTTTTTTTTTTTTTTTTTTTTTTTTTTTTTTTTTTTTTTTTTTTTTTTTTTTTTTTTTTCAGGAAGAAAAAACCCAAAACCCTGGAATGGGTCTAGGCTCTCCCCTAATTTAACGCTAGTGGTGGAGGCCACTCCCTTCTCCTTGAGTTAAAGATTTCTTCCTCCTCCTTCTTCCTCTTTATTTCTATGTTAGCATTCTGATTTCTCAAATTTTATTGTGCTGAAATTTACCCAATTGCAAGAGAACCATCAACCTTCATCATCCTCTTTGAAGTTTTCGACCCAATAATCAGCCAAAGAATTGTCCCAGAGCAATAGGATCGGTTAGGAGTTTGCATAATCTCTTTTTGGAGGCTGTTTGAAGTTGTTCATTGAAGAAGTCTAGCGCTGCAGACATGAAAACCAGTAGGGATAGTTCGCACGAGATTGATTCCAACTCCTACAATAGAGGGAGCTGGGTTTCAATCTTTCCCCTGTTTGTAGGGGACTCTCTCACGATCTTAAGAGTGGTAGGACCGATCCCAAAGGGCCCCACCTGATTTAGTTATTTCCTGATTTCCCTGTAGGAGGCGTCAAACAGGGGGTATCTTGGACTCTGAGAAAATCAATTCAAAACTCCTGAATATTAAGAGTTCGTTAGCAATCTTTTGGGAGGGTTCTAGTAACCCCAGAACAATCCTAAATAAATTAAAAGACCTCCCTAAAAATCAGGCTTGATCGAATGGCAGCTTGGTTTATTCCCAGGAGGCGTGAAAACTGCCCTGTTTTGGGCTTCTAGGAAATCGATCACAGCTCCCTATTTACCAGGGATCTGGCCGCAGGCTTTTGGGAGGTTTTTCTCACCCCCAGGGCGACACAATCTGCAGAAGGTTTCCCCAAACTTTTTGGAGATCACCCCAAATCATCAGGGGCTTATAGAGGCTAGCGGCAAGGCTTATACATGGTCTGTAAATTTCGGCTGCTTCAAACTTAAAGTACTTGGTCAGTTTTCTCTTGGGTTCATCTGCACTCAACATATAGAAGACTCCTACAGGTGATTGACAACAGCTACAGGGTATTTGGTGCATCTATATTGGTCTATTTCGAACCCTTCTTGTAGTAGCTATTGGTGAATGTGGTTTGGTTGATGGCTGATAAAATACGGTTCTAGACCTAAATTACCTGCATAAATCTGATATCTTATCATCTTTAAACCTTTCTAGTCATTGCCTATTGATTTCTAATTGTTCCCTATACCCATAAGGTCTGCCCATGAAAATTTTGATCAAATTTTAGACACTTTACTGCATTCTGAAATTTTGGACAGCAACCTGTTTCTTTTATAATCTCTTAGTTAATCAAAATTCTCATCAGATTGCTTAGGTTTAATCTTGATCTTTGCTTTGTATCCTCTAATTCTTAACATGCATAATGACTCAAGCCTACAGAATCACTTGATTTAGTGTGTGGATGTGCAAGTAGGAATCTTGTTTATCTTTATTAATTACTTTTTGCAATTTTATTCCAAGCTCCTGTGCACACACCCACTAACCTACATGCATGCTGCATCAGAAGGCCTCTAAAGCTGATCAATAATAGCTTCATTCAATACATAGGCATCTAAAGGACATATGTTCCCAAGAGGACCACACAGTTCCAGATACAAAACTTCTCCAATACTTGAGAAACACATTGATTGCATAATAAGCCCCATCAGTGCCTACTTCCAAAACTTTATATCCACAGAAAGTAGAAAACCTATGAGACTCTTCACGAGCTTTACTAGCCATTTGACCATGATAAATTCCAGCTTTGATTCCAGCCTCCAGAAGTGTCATGAAAATCTGGAAAGAAGCATATGGTTAATGCAAAATCAAAAAAGCAACTCAGCACATGCTTAAGAGCACCTAAATAGTGAATAAACATGCAAATCTTAGTACAAAAGCACAGAAAGAAAGAGAGCATGTCAAGTTTAGAATTCTAATAAGTCAACCCTTTCCTATCATGGACAAGAAGCAACATAAGTTATAGAATTTAAAACCTTAACATTTCAAGAAGATCGTCAATCAAAACAAATTGAGTCAACTTAGAAACAAAAACAAATTCTACTTTATAAATCAGAAGATACAAAGATGATTAGACACAACTCAACTCGACAAAACCTATATCCAACTACTAAATAAGTAATAAATAAAACAAGAAGGGGGGAAATGCAAGTATACGTAATAATGTTGAGGATCAAATCATTCTTTATGTGGCAAACAAAATCAATACCCCATCCACACTTCAACAGAATGTGCTTGTAAAATTCAGAAATTTGTATATAAAAATTGTGAGAAATTTGTACTCAAACATTTCCACTGCACATTCCTACTTCTCCAATACTAAGCCATTTCTAAGAAGAGCAGCCAACTGGCATCTAACCAACCATACACTTGGATCTTCAGCCCATAAACTAAAGTCCTGATTTTATCCCTGAAGGAGTGAAGAGAAAATAAAGAAACCACATTCTAATAATACGCAACACAAACTATATGCATCTCTTAAACAACCAGTAATCGCACATGTTTATCCCACCCAAAAAGTACAAATCTCAGAGAAAGAATGGCAATTGAAATATAAAGTAAAAAGATATAAAGTCAAACCTGTTCAGCATCTTTGATTGTTGTACAATATATGATAGTTGAGCCAGAAGTAGCTACATGTTTCATGATTTCTTCGACAAGCTCTTCCACAAATGCAAGACCACGACCAAAAGATTTTACACCATAGAAAAGATTTTTGCGATCAAATGAACCAATCACAATATAAGGATCTTTCATATCCAAGGAATTAATAATGTCTACTCGAACCCTGAAATGACATCAAAGATATGAAAAGATCTTCACAAATAAATTCTTGAGCAAACTAAGTACATGACCACCAGAAAATTCATTTCCCAATAAACACATTTAGAAAATGAATACTATTGAAGATGCCAGCTTGCTAAGTTGGTAAAGTCTGGTTGTTCTACCACAGACCTGGGTTCTAAACCTGTCTTCACCTAAAATTACAATTAGTATATCATATGTACAGTATATCAATAAAGGACTGCTATAAATACCGAAGTATGAGAATACCCTACTCATACAGTTCCATTCGTTAAACCCTTTCTCTCTCTTCTTCTTCTTCTATCTCTTCCCCTCAAATCTATTGTTCTCTCTAATCAATCTCTGTGTAGGCTTAAGATTCATTCATTCAAGTTGGTATCAGAGCAGGAAAAACAAGGAGGCGACTTGACGCATCCTTGCTGTTAACGTCAGAAGCCGCATGGCCTGACAGGGTAATGAAATGTTTCTCTCAATTCTGGTAGGATATGGTTTTAGAAGAATTATGGGAGCAATTGCAAGAGCATTTGAGAAAATCTGGGATTTTTTGAAGATTTTACAGTGAATATTGGCCAAATTTCTAAATCAGAGTTTTTCAAGTTGTGCGTGTGATCTGGAGTTGTTTCTGGTAGAAGGTTTGTTCGTTTTGGTCCTCCACAATCACAATAGGTGAATGAAAGTGGTCTCACATGATTAGGAGGATTGAGAGAGCTATGAGCAATTTCGTATGGATACCCTACCACCGCCCCTGTTTTGCGATTTTTTTTTTTACCCAAATCATATTGGGTGTTAATTTCATGGTTGTCCTTCAGTGATTTGATGTTCCTTGCTGCTGCATAAAGTATTCGTGGTATTGTGGTGGTGGTTGTAGCCGACATCCTTCAAACCAAGGATCCCAGGCCTGATCATGCAAGTGTTCTTGTGTCAGGACTCCTTGATCTCCTTGATCGTGACTGTACAAATGTGCTGGGAACTCGTGGTGATCCAGCCTCTTTGTTGTTGGTGGTTAGCTAACTTGCAGAAACTTTAAGGACAACAACATGTCAGAAATAAGCTAGACCCCGACCTCAAGCGAGTCCAGCTAGAGTGATGTAGACAGTACATTTCACTGGCGAATCCTCTCACTTACAAATTACTACCGTCAACTTTGATGGTAGTAATTACCTCACTTGGTCAAAATCAATTTTGATTTACATACAAGGCAAAGATAAGGACGAGTATTTGACTAGAGAATTTGAGGTTCCTACCAAGACTAATCCTATCGGAAGTGGAAGACAGAAAATGCTACAGTTATGGGATGACTTTTGGGTTCGATGAAACCCGAAATTAGTGATCATTATTTGTTCTTGGAAACGGCTTGCCAAATCTGGAAATCCTTATCCCAGGCGTACTTTGAGGTTGGCCATACAGCCAAGGTGTATGATCTTCGGCAAAGAATTGCACAGTTTAAATAGGATGATCAGCCCCTAGTGATATATATATATTTTTGTATGAAAGCTGTGGAAGGAGTTAGACAATTACACCTCTTATCATCCACCCTGTGTTCGAGATGCAACCGTTAATCATGAACATGTTGAAGAAATTCAAGTTTTTGAATTCCTAAGAGGATATTCATCAAAAAACAAAATTTCTTAACAAGATTGAACTCAAGTTTTGAGCATATCCGAGTACAAATTCCTAATATGGCCCTTCCTCTCACTTTGAATGAAGTTTATGCATGTCCATCGTGAAGAAGGCAAATGGGGAGTGATGAATCTAACTCCCTCCATTGAGAAATCAACACTAGTTGTGAGTTCATCCAGAGGTTGTCGTGACAACTTTATGGGACGTGGTAGTGGTGGCATATCTACCTACTCGTCGGATGATCGGCATCGCCTTAAATGTGAGCACTGCGATCGTTGTAGACATACCAAATATCAGTGTTGGGATTTTTATGGATGACCACCAAACTTGACACCCCGTTATTCTCCACGTGGTGGATTTTGGTAATGGTCGAGGAGGTGGTCGTCCTGGCAAACAGAGACCTAATGCCCACTCAGTTACTTCTACATCCACAGAGTTATCTGCCATGACTCCTACTTCACCACGTCCTACCTCCCATGATATTGGCGCCCTATCCAATGATGAGATTGCAGCTTTCAGACATTTATTTCTTAGCTTGATCATTCTTTCGTGGCTCCTACCTCCTCATTTACCCACTCAGGTTCAGTTACATATGATTTATCTGTTTTACACACTACTTCTCAGTGCTCTTGGATCATTGATTCAACAGCATCTCACCACATGACTGGTATGTCCTCATTGTTCACCTCTTATCATGTTTGTTATGGGAAAGCCAAGGTTCGCATTGTAGAGGGATCCAGGTCTGCCATTGTAGGTCAAAGTGATATTCCTACTACACCTAACTGCTGCCTCTCCTGTTCTTCATGTTCCAAATTTTTCATTGAATCTGCTATCTATAGGTCATCTCACCAAAACCCTTAACTCTTATGTTATAGTTTTTCTTTCATATTGCGTGTTTCAAGTAATGGAGACAAAGAGAATGATTGGTTTGAGGCATGAGAAGGACGGTCTGTATATCCTGGACTCTTCACCAGTAACTACTTTTGTAATAAATGGGAAGGGTTCTTCTACATCAGACCAGTTATCTTCGTGGCATCGTAGACTTGGCCATTTATCATTACATGTAATAAGGAAGACGTACCCTCGTATCTCCTTCACTCAATCAAATAGTTATTGTTAACCTTATCAATTGGCTAAGCATTGTAGGTCAAATTACCCCATTAGTACTAATAAAAAGAGTTCAGTTCCTTTTTCAATTGTGCATTCTGATGTATGGGGTCCTACTCTTACGACCTCTTTACCTAGTTTCAAGTACTTTGTAACTTTTGTGGTGGATTGCTCGAGAGCCACTTGGTTTTATCCACTAAAGCACAAAAATGATGTGAATGTTGCATTCAAATCATTTCACTCAATGGTTTGCACTCAATTCAGTACTAAAATTCAAGTTCTGCGATCTAATAACGGCGGTGAATATCTTTCCAGGGATTTGACATCATTTCTTGATATAGCTAGTATTGTTCACCAGACCACATACCCGAGAACACTGGAACAAAATGGGGTGCCGGAAAGGAAAAACAAGCATCTCTTAGAGATTGTCAATGCCCTCATGTTCACCATTAATGTGCCTAGCTCTTTCTAGTCTGAAGCCATTCAAACAGCTGTCTATCTCATGAACCGGATGCACTCTCGAATCCTCTCGTACAATTCCGCTTGTCGTGTTATTCCCTCATTCTTAGTTGTTTCTTCTTCCTCTAAAAACCTTTGGTTGCATCTATTATGTTCGCGTTTTAATTCTCTTTACCTAAAATAAGATTTGCGAATTCTTTTTGCCTTTTATAAAGTGTTTGGATTGTTTTGATTCAATTTTAATTCCTCTTGATTTAAATCAAGTGTGTGTGCTAAAGGTGTAGTAAGTCAAGAATAATTTAGACAAGTAAATATGCAAGTTGTGATATGGATTTAAAAGTAAAGAGACAAACAATCACAAACAACAAACCACAGCACAAGTTTAACAGTGGTCCAACACAATGGCCTACGTCCACTCTCCAAAAGCTCACTACCGAACTTATGTAATTTTCATTAAGATTGACTTTTACAATCTAGGTTAAATTAACTAAAACCCACTCAACTTGCACTAAACAAGCTAACAACTATACTCGGTGTCTCCGGCGAGTGTAAATCCACTTTCAATGTCTCTAGCGAAAGCTAAACAATGTAGAGATGCAGAATGAATGCACAAGAAAGTAAAGGTTTCCACTAAAAGGTTAATGTTGTCATTCTTACCAAGTTGAAGTACTCCTTGATGATCTAGTATGTCTATTGATCCCACAATGCTTCAAGCCTAGGTTCCTTATCTTCTTGAGTTTAGCCAAGCAAGGGTTTCCTCTTGGGACAACCCACAAATGCCTCCCCTCTAGAGTTAGTAGCTTGGCAAAGTAGAGGAAGTAAGAGAGACATTTCAGGGAGGCCTTTTACTCTAAGAGCTCAAACTCATGAAGATGAGACTTATATAGCTTAGAGAGCTCACGTTTTGCCAAAAGTTCAGATCTCTCAAATGCTTGAAGTATCTTTTCGTAAGAGAGCTTTTTCTCTCTTTATTATATGCAAAGGAAGCTTTGGAGCCTTGGTTTGGAATCTTCCTATGGGCATCAGGAAAAATGCAGGGGGAGGCTTACACCTCTCCAGGGTTCCCCTTTCGGCTTCTACCCCCATTTTGCCGGCTATGGCAACTCTCTGGTGTCTAATTGGTGTTTAATTAATAGAAATATGGTTTATTAGGGGGATGTTGAGGTTTGGTAACATGGCTGGTTGATGCAATGCTTTTTGGAAATCGCCACCAACTCAGGTTTTCTGATAGAGTTGGACATCGGCTTCCTTTCTAGGAGAAACAAAGTCCAAACCCTGAGGTCTAAGGGGTTAACTCATAATACTGGTTTGGTTTTTCAAAAAGTACGGTAAGTTGTTTTATTGCAATTAAGGAAGGTGTTAGGCACCCCATCCACCCACCCTTTTAGGGTGACTTCTCGTGGCATATATGCCATAAAGTGTCATAGGGTTATGTGTCTGTTAGATATAAAGTTATTGGTCTAAACCACCCCCGTAGTGTGATAATTGCAATTGCACCTTAGACAATCTCAAGTTGCTTACATATCTGATCTTAGATGGTTAGGTGTTCCTAGGGTTTTGTTGGGATCAAACTGCATGTAGTTCTGGGGTTTGCAAGTCTCGGTAGTCAAGTAAGTTCGACTGTAAGAGTGATTTAGGGTAGGCTCATTTTTAGTTTATACTTATAGAGTACTCCTCACTACTAATACATGTTAGTGAAATGGGGTCGAGACTATGTTATACCAATGTGAGTGTTTTAAGGACCTAATTGCGCTATGGTCAAGTCATAAGGTCTTCAAGTCATGAACCATTGCGACATGCCCTTACGGTAAAGTTGAGACCATGAAAGGTCAGTAAAATTTGAAAGGCAATGATTGGGTAAGGTGACTCAACCTGACCTCGCTGACGTAGCAACCATGGCACCAGCATTGTCTCCTAGGTAAAGCTTAGGTATAGAATACACTTGGAATTTACAAGCGTATGGTCAACCTTACTTGGATTGATTTGGAAATTAGAAAGGATATTTGCAATGATGAGTTCTTTAAGCTATGTATATGGAATGAAATGGTAACAAGGATTAAAGAATAAAACAAAACTGAAAAAAAAAAAAAAAGATGGGTTTCATTTGTCTGTCACATGCTTGATGCCTGAATTTCACTTTAACGCCTGAATTTTAAAATGTCTGAATTTAATTCAGGGTGAAATTCAGGCGTTGGCTTCTAGAAAAGTCCAATGACCTGCCTTTTATGTTTTTAACCCTCTACCGGGGGTCCCACTATCCTAGAGTTTCACAGAGGGGTGAGAGGTCACTAGAATATAAAAAAGAAGGTTGGTCATCAATCATAGGTTTGACGACTGAATCATCCCGACGCCTAAAATTCCTCTCAACGGCTGAATTAAAATTCAGGCGTTGGGATGAAAACTGGGCCCACAGAGGTGCCTGAGCACAAGGATGGATTCCAATATATCATTTTAACTTGTGTATAGGCTTAGAGAAAGTTAAGGTTCACTGGGGTGGGTCCCAGATCTCAACGCCCGAATTTATCAAATGCCTAAATTTGTTGTCAACGCTTAAATTTCAAGAGGTTAAAATTCAGGCGACAGACCTGGACAGTCTGCTCCGAAAGCCATATCTCTCTCCATAGAACTCTGATTTGAGTGTGGTCGATCAATTTTGAAAGCTGAAACAAAGATCTTTCCAACCATAGATAATGCACATAGGTTTGGTTTAACACCTGAATGTGAACTGACGCCTAAATTTGCTGCAACACTTAAATTTTAAAATTTAGGCGTTCAGCTTGAACAGCCCACACTCCAAAGGCCATATCTCTCTCCACAGAACTCAAATTTAAGCGTGGTCGCTCATTTAGAAAAGCTGAAAGAAAGATCACTCCAACCAAATATAATGAGCATAGGTTTGATCTAACGCCTGAATTTGCTGCCAACACCTGAATTTTACTGTTAAAATTTAGGTGTCCAGTTAAAATTCAAGTGTCCAGCTTGGACAGTTTGCACTCTAAAGGTCATATCTCTCTCCATAGAACTCTGATTTGAGCATAGTCAGTCAATTCGGATAACTAAGAGAAAGATCTTTCCAACCATATATAATGAGCATAGGTTTAGTCTAACACCTGAATGTGAACTGATGCCTGAATTTTAATGTGAATTAAAATTCAGGCGTCCAACCTAAACAAAATCCAGCAACCAAACGTCAGCCATTTGGACCCCTTATAGGTGTGGGAAAAATCTGAAATTTTTTATGGTGGTAGGGGACACTCTTAAGTGTATTGTGTCCAATTATAGCAAAATTCAAACTACAAAAATCACAAAAAATCCTACACTGTAGGCGGGTAAAGAACACAGAACCAGTTTTTAGGGCAAGTTTAGGGAGACTATTCCAAGACCCAAACATGCCCAGAAAATTCTCAAATTTTTAGTAAAGGTAGGTTACCATCCCAAAAGCCTACCATTAAAATTTGAGCCAATTCGACTTGGTAGAAAAATCAAAAAAAGTTCTGGAATGGACTGGGGTCAAGAATAAAGTGCAACAGAGACAATTTTAGTCTCTACTGTGTAACCTAAATTTAGAAGTGACTAATTGGAATACTTATCATATAAAAGCAGCATGAATTATGTTCTCTCTTCCTTTTCTTCTTCTCTCTCTTTCACTCTCAGAAAAATTTCAGCCATAATGTGCACGAAATTTCGGCTATTTATAGGCCCAAATTGGTTGGGCCAAGGGTTGAGATTGGCCCTTGGGACTTAAGAGGTGGAGGGCTAGGATTGAATGATGTGGGGAGGAAGGCTTCACTCCCATTGGTTGGTTCAATTGGGGTAAGGATTTAGACTCAAGTGGGCGTGTAGGATGCAAGGTAGGGATTTAGATTGGGGATATTTAGATGCTTTGATCTCAAATGGGGAGTATAAGGGTGCCTGGGATCAATGGTGAGATGGTGAAAGTTATGGTGAAATCCACACAATTGGATTGATTGAAACCAATTAAAGGTAGGTATGAAAAGTGCTAAATCTAGGGTTGCATGGGGGTGGCATAGATAATTGAAATTGAAATTTCGATAAGGGGGGTGTACAAGGGTGTATGGAATCAAAGGTTGCCTGATGAAGCTTGGGTTGAAATCTATACACTTCAATTGGTTGAAACCAATCAAAGGTGGATATGAAAAGTGCTAAATGGGAGGTGGGATGTGAGATCTATAGGGATTTGAAATTCAAGTAGATGATCCTAGGGTGGGGACCATGGGGTGCACATGAAGATTCCAATCCAAGGGTTTGTCAAATAACCCCTCAAGTGTGAATGTATTTAATGAGCTAAAATCCAAAAAAAACGAGCTGATTAACCCTAAATGAATTAAATTTGTCTCATTACTTACCTATCTCACTTTATGGGTTCTCGTGCTCAAAAACACACAAACTTGGTGTCTACTTTTGAAGTTCAGGATGTTTCAGTTGGAATGGATCAGTCGGAATCAAATTAAGATAAGGGTAGGGGTAAAATCAGGGGTTTATTGGCTTCGAAAAGCTCTCAGTAATTACTGGAGGGGCAAGATGGTCAAATTGATTTATGGGATCTATAGATAAAACGTGGCACTCAGATTTTGTGAGTCATAGGCTCAGACTACTCTAAATTACGATTCCTAAGCAAGAAATCGTGCTCGAAAACCCTATTCCGATCAAGTGAATGACCTTGGTTGGAAATATCACTGGAATTGTTGAAAGTTTCTTTAGAAACCTAGGCTAATGGTGCATTGAGGATCAGGGAGTCAGGAATCCACAAGAACTGACAACTCATCCAACGGATTCCTAGGCAATTGCTGAGGGTTTTTTGAAGCAGGGTCGCTTGATGAGACACTATGCCTGTAGCTCATTGGAGAATAGTAGTATTGGGCTAGCAGGCAACCTCTGTTGCACTGACTCGGGAAACAGTCTTCTGAGGATAAGGAGAAAACTGAGAAAATGGGTCTGACCTAGCTAGATTTTTAGTCCAGGAGAGTTCTCAGAGGCTTTATGTGCATCAAATATAGACAAAAGATGCATTCACCTAATTTGGACAAAATGTGGTGACTGGCTTACAGAAGTTGTCGAGACTATTAGGGGAGATGGGCTTTCGAAAGTCTTGGAGTTGCCGAGAGATGACCACTGACAGACTGAATTTCGGAGTTCTGATGAATTCTCGGGGTTTAGTTGAGTACAAGGCTTTCTCGATCCGAAGAGGTAGGCACTAACTAATCGAGATTTGGACGTATAGGGAACGTTCTGGATCCATTCAAGCGAAACATAACCAAAACTGACTTCTCACCCCCTAGGGAAGATTAGAGATTTCACAGGACTTCTCACCCCCAATTTATGGCTTTTGAATGTCAAAGGGTAAAATGATAATTTTTCTGTCTGTGATTTTTCAAAGCAGGAAGGTTTACAGAGGCTAGGGAAATTGAAAGCAATGTATTTGGGGGTCTTAAATGTAGACCCTCATAGTCCTACTGATGCTTCTTGGAGAATCAGGGTTTAACAAAAAATGGTGTATTTGGACTGATCCACTGGACGTGGTATAATATGGATGATGCTTTTTTCGACCAAAATATCCAGGGAAGACTTCATACGGGATGCCAAACCTCCTAGAGTCCATTTTGCTCTGCCTAAACTAGGGTTGCCTAAGGTCTTAATGCCTAAATACTACTTTGATGTTCTTTCATTCCATTAGATGACCCGAGTCAAAATTAAGGTGTTAACACTTCCCTAACAGATAAATCGTCATAACCCCTAGATTAGAATTACATGTTTTTAATATATTTTTTAAATTACATGTGACCGGTCATAAGATTTACTATCGGTTAGGAGTGTGACCGGTCACAAATCTTGTGATCAGTCACGCCCTGATAAATCATGCTCATGGGTCACGAGATTTGTGATTAGTTAAGCCAATGACCGATCTTGTGATCGGTCAGGGCACCAAGTTCTAAACTTGAACTTGTCACTCTAGTCTTTCTCATTTGGCCTGAGCCTTGGGTCCTTGGGTGATCTTCCTACACTCATCTTATCCTATTTTATGGTCCACTCAGATGACACTCTTCACATTATGTATACCTTGATTTCTTTGAAGGTCTTGAGGCTATCCCAAGGTTTTTCCGGTCTTGGCCTTCAATTCTTTGGTCCACTTTGACTTCTTCACTTGGAGTTGATTCTAAGGCTCAATTTTGGACATTTACAAGACTCATGGACCTGCATAAGTGTTTTGACCATGGGATTGACAAACAAACTACATATGACTTAACAATCTCCCCCTTTGTCAATTTCGTGCCAAAACCTCTAATACAAGGATTTTACCATTATAAACAAACCCTTTTCCCCAAATTACATGAATAGACTTGTAGGAACACTCGAGCATCTTGCTTGATCCTAGCCCTGCAATACTAGATGTTTAAGTAAAAGACCCTTACTACTTCATCTAAAACTGGACCTTTGATCTCAAATAGCGACAACCATCCGGGAGCAACTATTCGTTCGTAGATTTGAATGGTTTAAAGCATCTCAGCTTCGACGTGACGTTCGCAAATGAAACCCCGAGTGGAAAAGGTGTCCTCATAGCGAACGAGGCTCTCTTGATTCCAGAATGGCAAGGTAGAACTTGTCTTCCAAACCTTTGATCTCTTAGGTGCACCTTAGGCCATTCGGGACCGATCACAATCCGTGACCAATCACGAGATTTGTGATGGGTTAAGCTTGTGACCGATCACAAATCGGCCAAGGGGCCAAGTTCTAAACTAGAACTTGCCACCCTCTAGTCTCTCATTTGACCTGAGCCTTAGGTCTTTGGGTGATCTTCCTACACATGAGAAATAGCAAAGGAACCACAAAAAAGCCAAACCATAGCAAAATATCACAAGAATCAAATAGAAAATGGGGATATATGGGTCAGGCGGTAAATAAAGGGCAGTAGATTCAACATAAAATGGTCAAAACAGCATGGAATCGACAGAAACTTGTTTCAAACAGACACGCAGATAGCAAAAAACTAAAACCATCTGAAATCGACAACCAAAAACTCTTAACTTGTGAGAATCAAAGAGAACTCTCAACTATGTAAAATTTATGAAAAAAACTTGAAAAATGCACGGAAAAGGCCAATCATCAAACAACTTGGCAAATATCACAATAAATCACTATAAATCAAGAACAAAACTCATCATTGACCTAGCAGGTTCGGACGAATGGTGACATCATCAGCAGAAGCCTGAAGGCTGTTCTCTAGCCTTGGCTCCGATAGTAAGCTCTAACACCAAGTGGATTTCTATGTTTGAAGGTTAAAAGAGGTTAGGGTTTGTGGAGAAGAAGAAGAGGGGAAATCATATGAGTATTAACTCATCTCAAATGTATGAATGTATTTATTAAAAGGACACTTGAGACACTAAATTGAGTATTTACAAGAATAACACTCCTGTAAAATGTACCCATTTAACCTCACATATTGTGCCCATAAACACTCGTACATCAACACATGTAGCCAACCACAAGTAGTTGAGATAAGGCTTTATTGAGTCAACTATTAAGTAGAGTTTATATTTTTTTCATATGATATCTATTTTCACTTAAAAGCAATCTATACTAGCATTCAAAAAGAAAGACAACATATACTTTGTACGGGGTTTTGTCCAATGGAATTTAACCCCATTGTCAACACCCAAATTTTGACATGGGTTTTCTAATAGAATAAGCACATCAAAACAGTATTTAGAATCAGACCTAAGGCAACCCTTGTTTAAGGAGATCAAGCGTAGACTTTAGGAGGTTAGGCATCCTTTGTGCAGTCTTCCCCAGATATTTCGATCGTAGAAATATCATCTATATCATGCCATGTGCAATACCATCTCAAGGATCAGTCAAAATACACCATGACTAGTCAAACCCTAATTCTTCAAAGAGTGTCGATAGGACTCTGAGGGTCCAAATTCAAGATTACAATCTCATTGCCTTCAAAATTCTTCAGCCTCCATAAGTCTTCTCACAGCGAAGCATCACAGGTTGGAAAATTATCATTTTATCCTTTTGCCTTCAAAACAACCCTTGGACACTCAAGAAACCTCCAAAGCTTCTCCCGTCACCTGAATGGTGTCATGTCAGATCCTACACACTCCAATTTTAGCCTTCTTCAAACAACCATCCTTGAAACATATCTTCTTTGAATCTGGCAACAGTCAATTTCTTAATTACCTCAAAAAACCAAGATTTGTTAGTCTATTTGTGACCTTCAAAAAGCTTTCAAAGGTTCATCCAACATTCGAATTCAGAAAGGTCAGTGATCGTCTCTTTAGTTTTTGTCTTACCGCAGTTCTGGCTATATTTGACCCCTATATGCCCTGGAAGTTTCCCGGACAACCAAATTCTAAATAGCCGGTGGTCATCTCTCTGGATTTACAAAACCTGTAAAAATCCCTCAAAGAGTACAATCATTTGCAGGACCAATATACTTAGATTCCTCCAATTAATTAAAAATGAATAACACATTTGGGACAGCTGTTAGGTCTTCAACCAACCCGCGACAAATTCACCGGAAATCCAAAATCTGTTCTGTCAATAGCCATTTCTCGACAACTCCAGTGTCCTTAAAAGACTATCACCCCAGGTCATGTCATCTGGATGCTCTACTAGCTCAACCACCACATTTTGTCCAAATCAACTCACAATACTTTTTGCCTGTATTTGACACACAGTGGACCCCTAAGAGTTCTCTCAGAACCCGAATTTTGCAAGGTCATACCCATTTTCTTTGTTTTCTATCTGTCCTCAAAAGATCATCTCCCGGAGGAGGTTAATTACAAACTCAAGCTAGCCCAGAATCCCCTTTCTTTAGGGAACCATGGGCATTTTGCTCCACCAAGTGTCCCCCCTCGAAAAGCTCTCAAAGGTTGTCTAGGAACCCAAAGGCCAGGCTGTCAGTTCTTGTGACCCCGAGACTCTCAGACCTTCAGTACTCTGTGACCCATCAATTTTCCACAACATGCTCAGCTAACTTCAATACTACTTCCAATCAAGATTTTGCACTTGCTAAAAAGAGGGTTTCAAGCGCGATTTCCTATTCGGGTATCGGTTTTCATAATAGTATAAGCTTGTGTCTCACAAAACCCAAGGGTCGCCTTTTATCTGAAGATACTAAAGACCAATTTGACCATCTTGCCCCTCCCCGATGTATTTGAGAGTTTTTTAGGTCAATCAAACCCTAATTTCCCCAATCTACACTCATCGTAATCCAATTTTGATTGAACCATTGCAACCAGAGGTCAATCAAAACGCACTTTGAGTTTGTATATTTTCGAGCATGAGAACCCAAAAAGAAGGGTTGCACGATAAGAGGATGTTTCCCCTAAATTTTTGTCATTAGACATTAATGAGCCAAAGACTTTTGAGTTTGGCTCATTAATGCATTCACACCTAGAGCTTTAATCCCTAGCCCTTAGATGAGGATCTCCCTCATGCACCCCCTCTAAGATCAATTATATGAATTTCAATAATTCATATAATTCACTCTAATCCCTTATTTAACATAAACCATCTCATCCTATGTTGGAACCCAAAACACCTGAATTTTACCCTGTTAACATCCAGGCGTTAGGCAGTAAGTTCAGGCGTATTTCACTTTCAGGCGTCGGACCTAACCCTTGCTCATCATATATCATTGAAAAGATCTCTCTTAGCTTTCCAAAGAGACCAACCACACTCAATTCTGATCATTGTGGAGAGAGATATGGCCATTTGAGTGCAAGTTGTCCAGAATTGACATGTTCAAGCATATTGCATTTTCAAGCATCAAACCTAACCCCTATTCAACATATATTATTGGAAAGATCTCTCTCTCAGCTTTCCAAAGAGACCAACCACACTCAATTATAATTTTTGGAAAAATTCTGATTCAAGCGTATTGCACTTTCAGGCGTTAGACCTAACCCCTACTCATCATATATCATTAGAAAAATCTCTCAGCTTTCCAAAGAGCCCAACAACACTCAATTCTAATATTGTGGAGAGAGAGATGGTCATTTAAGTGCAAGCTATCTCGAATTGACACCTAAATTTTATCTAATTAAAATTCAGGTGTTGGACAATAAATGCAGGCGTATTGCACTCTCAAGCATCAGAACAAAACCATGTATAGGCGTCAAAGAGACAAACCACACTCAATTATAAATTTGTGAAGAAAGGTATGGCCATTTGAGTGTAGGTTGTCCATAACTATTGGCTGAATTTTACCTGTTAAAATTCAGGCATTAGGCAGTAAAATTTAGGTGTTGAAGCCAATTTTAGGCATTTTGAATTCCAACTTAACTTCATTCCTCAATTCTTATTTATCAATCTTTTAATGTCATGTTTAGGACTATTTCATCTCATATTATCACAAGTTTTTCTATCATGTTTCCTTCTAAGTTTTACATGTATTTATTTATGTATGCATGCATGTGCATGGCCTGGAAGACCCACCACTATAACTCTTCCAATTGTAAAACCAACTCTAGTAAGGCTAAACTATATACCTATAAGTCCGAAGTGTATCCGGTACCTAAATTTAACCTAGGGGACAACGTTGGTGCCGTGGCTACTACGTCAGCACGGTTAGGCTAACTAACCATACTCAATCACTACCATTGAGCCCTTCCTAACCTTTTGTGATCCCCACCTTATCCTAGGGTCATGTAATAGTGGTTTGCAACCCAAAGACCCTAAGACATGGTTATGGTCTAATCATGTCCTTAAAATACATTCACATTGGTATGACATAGTTTCAACCTCCATTTCACTAACTTCATCAGATGTAACAGCAGCAAAGAATACTCTGTAATATATGAATAAACTAAAATGAACCTACCATGGATCACTCTCACAGTCTAACGTATTTAACTACCGAGATTTGTATACACAACAAACCCCTAGAACTACATGTAGTTTTATCCAGAAAAAACCC
This sequence comes from Platanus orientalis, assembly GCA_025762735.1. Classification (NCBI taxonomy): domain Eukaryota; kingdom Viridiplantae; phylum Streptophyta; class Magnoliopsida; order Proteales; family Platanaceae; genus Platanus; species Platanus orientalis. The sequence continues at coordinate 5,993 of JAOXJP010242814.1, read as the reverse complement.
TAGGAACCCAAACCAAACAAAATCGGGTTTGTAGGCAACTTGAGAATGTCTCAAGTGCAACTGCAGTGATCACACCATAGGAAGAGTATAGACCAATAACTTTACATCGAACAGGCACACAACCCAATGCCATTTTTACATACATGTTACGAAAAGCCATCCTAAAAAGGTGGGTGGTTAGGGTGCCTAACACCCTCCCTAACCGCAATAAAACAGTTTATCTTACTCTTTGGAGAACCAGACCAGTACTAGGAGTTAACCATCTGGACCTTAGGGTCTAAACTTCCTTTCTCCCAGAAAGGAAACCGATGTCCAACTCCATCGGAAAACCCGAGTTAGTGGCGACTCCCAAAAAAGCATAGCACTAGCCAGTCATGTGACCAAACCTTAACACCCCCCTAATAAACCATTATTGTCATCAATCAAATACCAAGTACACACTAGAGATGTCAAAGCTGGCGAAGTGGGGGCAGAAGCCAAAAAGGGAACCCGGGAGAGGTGCAACCCTCCCCCACTTTTTCCCGATGCCCACGCCCATGTTGGTTTAATAAAAAAGCAACATCTACTAGCAAATAAAACCTTATATACTATAGTTATCCTTACCTAAGTTTATTTTAACTAAAATATTTAACTGCCATAAAGTTTTGGTGCAGACTTGGTAGAAAGTATACACTCCCACATCAATACTTTATAACATCACTAGATCATTAAAAAGTAACAACTAAGTAGGTCTAATATGCGAAAGAAAAAAGAGCTCATTAAGCAAGATATTTTGGGTTTAACATTTTTGTATGGCTATAGTTTTTATTTTTCTAGAAAGTGAATGATAAATTTCCCACATTTCTTTACGCTTTATTTTGGGAGATCAAAACTTACCTGTTTGGTTTGATTTTGGTGTCATTTAAATTGTTATTTGGTTAGCTTTCCAATGAGTTTGACATCTTGAGAATCCAATGTAATTTGAAAAAATAATGCCAAGATACTAGTAGGGTGTCACATTGTGATGGAAATTAGCTATTTAGAGTTCTTTTTTTCCTTTATAGATAACAAGTGGAGTACATAAACAACAAAGAGAAGAGGAGACTAGAGAGGATAGGTAAAGGAGAAGAATAAGAAAAACAAAGAAAGAAAAAGAAATAAAACAGAGGAGAAAAATAAACACTCCACTAAAAGCATTATATCAAAGATTGAACAATCTCACACCCTATAATCATAATATCCCTTCGCAACCCCCACCCCCCTTTAGCTACACCATCAGCAATGGAATTAGCCTTTTTTTGGGATCCAACAAAACGAGATGTTCAAAAACATAGCAAGAAATAGCACTTCCTTCACTAGATGGGATAGTCTCCATGGGCACTACTTCCTTTTTTTGGAAGTTTATGGGATTCAGAAAGCCTAAAATATAAAAGCAACATATAAACTTTGTAATTCAAAACTTTTAATTTTGAATTGATTATTGATGATTGAATGAAATTTCAAGGCTTCTTGTTGCTTTGTTCTCTGGTGTCACTCCAGAATTTTGAAGGTGTGACGCTTTCAACCTTAGGTGTGACTCCTATGGTAGTTTGGTTGCCCAAGGTTCAAAATATAAGTATCGGTGGAAATGTCAGTTGAGCCAAAATAAGACATACATTGGAAATGCCAAAAAGAAATATTGTAAAAATTGTAAAAACTTAAGAAGCATATTCTAATCTAACTATATAAACATAAGGGACCAAATAGATTCATTAGGAATGATGGCTTATTTTAATACATAATTATAGTTCATTTAAATAACTTATATTATGATATTCTAAATAAATACACATGCATTTATTACGATATTGGTACATACTAGTTGACAATCATATTATAAATTAACTGGATAAACATAAGGGAACAAATAGATTCTCTTCTTATTCTTCTTCCCTCCCCCCCTTTATTTTCTTTGGAACTTATCGTTTTTCATATGATTTTTTAGTATAACAACACACTGTTGACATTAAGCGATAATACACAGTGGAAGGAAAACATTTACTCAACACGTCGACATTATACATCATCTCTACCAAAAATTAAATTTTGATAATGTAGTAGATGTTTCATGTTGGTGTAGGTAATATGTCGTATCGATCTTGGGAGACATGGACCATGTGGCTGCCAAGAAAAAGAAAAGAAAAACTTATGTGTTACAATTTTCATGAGAAAGGGAAGATTTTCAGACAAGAGTTAGTGTGAAAATAATATGGTAGCAAACAAGAAAATAGTTACATTTTAGATGAGAATTTCAAAATTTGAGGATTTCTGATTCTTGGCAACCAGACAGCTTGAAAATGATTTTCTAAAGAAAATTTTGCCAAGAATCACGAGAAAACCAGCTTTTCATGGCAACCAGACAAAACCTTAGTGCATATTTCTTTTTTAAAAACAGAAGATCAGAGCCTTGGTTCTACATCAAGCGGTATCAAAGCCTTGATCCTACATCATCTTTGCTTTAAAATATTTCAGTTGTCATTAGTCAAGATAAGCTATTCGAACAAGTGTGCTAATCTTCTAAGTGCATTTGTAGCATGTTGGCCATGTCCAATCACTCGAATACAGACCCGAACATTAATTTTAAGCAAGCAATCCAAGGTTCCTAAAAACAGAATAAGAATATCAATTCATGGACACAAATTATTGAGTCTAAATAAGCTATTTCAACATGTGTGCTGATCTTCTAAGTGTGTTTGTAGCATCTTGGCAGTGCGTACATTCCCTTGAATACAGGCCCAAACATTATTTTTAAGCATACAATGCAAGGTTCCAAAAGACAGCATATGAATATCAGTTTATGGAACAAATGATAGTCTACATACTTCTCGGTAGCAGTTGCAGTTAAGGCAACGAAGGGAACATCCAAAAGAATACCACGTAGTTTGTCTAACTGCTTGTACTCCTTCCTGCGCATAAAAAAATTACAATTCCTCAAAAAAATGAGATGCAAACAACATCAAATAAAAGTGTTCAAAAATCTAAAAATGAGGACCATAGAACCAAGCATAGAGACCTACCTGCAAGGTGCCTGAATCTATAGAGAAACTCAGCCCGGGCTCAACAAAAGCCAATTGACGCATATTCAAACATTGCTTTGCAATTGGGATGGAAGATCACAACCTGACTATGACATGTATATTATGTACTAAATTATATATAGAGCACAGTTAAGCTGGTCCTAGGCATGGTATACCCAGCTGGTTGTACGAGAATACATATTGATGATGGGGAGTTTCCTACCTTAATACTTCAGTATTAAGGGTACACGGATTCTTTACCGTATAGCATAGTGTACAACTTGAAAGTAAAGAGAGAAATGAGTGAGATAGAGAAGAGAAGAAGAAGAATAGAGACAACTTCAGAGAAAATTGTGTATTTTCTCTCACAAGATATTTTATTTACGTATTTTGTAGAGAGATGGTACACCATAGTATATGGTATATCATACATATACATGTATATAATACTTCTGTCAATATTACCCTCCATGTAATGTATCTCAACACTCCCCCTCAAGCTGATGAATAGATATCTATCATTCCCAGCTTATCTACAATATAAATAAAATGAACACTATTTTCATCCCTTTGCAAAGATATCTGCAAGTTGATACTTGATCTAAATGAAAGGAATTCAAATACGACCAGACTTGATATGATCCTTGATAAAGTGTCAATCAATCTCCACATGTTTTGTTCTATCATGTTGGACTGGATCATGTGCAATGCTAATAGCAACCTTATCGTCACAAAAGAGGTTCATGGGGCCTATCATAGAAAATCTCAATTCATCAAGTAACTTCCTTAACCATAGGAGTTCACAAATCCCATTGGCCATAGAGAGAAATTCTATTTTAGCACTAGACCTTGCCACTACGGATTGTTTCTTACTGCACCATGTATATGCTACCACAGCTACTCTGATGATCAAATTTCCTATACATAATTCTTTTCCCCGGGAACCCCTTTAAGTACTTCAGAACTCTATATATAGCTTCCATATGTGCCTGAGTAAAAGCGTGCATAAACTAACTAATCACACCCATATGTTATATCAGGTTTGGTTAAAGATACGTAGATAAGACGCCCAACAAATCGTTGATATCTACTTACATCAATCAACCTCTCATTGTCACCTTCTTTCAACCTGTGATTGACTTCAGTAAGGGTAGTACATGGTTTACATCCCATCATTTCTGAATCCTTCAGCAAATCAAAAAGATACTTCCTTTGACATAGAAATATTCCTTGTCTAGATCTAGCCACTTCAATCCCTAAAAAAATAATTGAGGAAGCCCAAATCCAAAATTTCAAATTCCCCTATCAAATTGCTTTTAAGTTGTGCTACTTCCACTTCATCATTGCCTGTAACCACTACACAATCAGAGCCGTCACATTGCTACCTTCTCTTTTTACAAACAACGTGTGATCTACTTGATACTGTTTATACCAATTTGTAATCATTGCTACACGGAAGCTTTCAAACCATGCCCTTGGCAATTGTTTTAAGTGATAAAGTGCCCTTTTTAGCCTACACACTTTGCCCTTTGCTCTTGGCATTTGAAATCCAGGTGGTGTATACATGTATACCTCATCTTTCAGATTTTCATGTAAAAAGGCATTCTTCACATCAAATTGGAGTAGAGGCCATCATTGATTTGCATCCAAAGACATTAGAATTCGTACTAAATTCATCTTTGACACAGGGGCAAAGGTCTCCTGGTAGTCAATGCCAAATGTTTGTATATACCCTTTTGCAACTAGACATGCCTTGTACCTGTCAGCTAATCCATCAAGTTTATGCTTCATAGTAAACACCCAACTGTCATCTTTCCCTTTCAAAGGTTAACCAATTATTATGTTTGGTTCTTTCTAAAGCTTTCATTACCTTCTCCATAGCAGCTTGCCATTGTGGTTGTGCTAAGGCTTCAGATACTCTGCAAAGAATGGTGACTAAAGACAAGGAAACAACATAGTTTCGAAGGAAGCCGATAAAGCAAGAAAAGAAACATAGTTCGATATGGAAAGAAGAGTACATGATCTAACACTTTCTCTTGGAGCAATAGGTATGTTAGAATCATCTACCTCCGAAGAGGAGGCGTGTTACCTGTTTCAGGAATTGAATCCAAAGAAGACTCTTGAATGGGTACACAAGGATTCTTGTCACTTTGCTGATTTGAATCAGCTTCTTGTTCTTACCCAGCTAAGTCACCTTTCTTCTTTCTTTGAATGTATACTTTAAGTTTAGTCTCCCCCCTCTACCAACACCACTATTGTCAAAATAAAACAAAGGAACTGGGACAAGAAGTGGAATTGTGGAAGAAGACAACTCTTTGCCCGAATTGTCCCCCTGAAGAGATGTCTTACCCGAATAAAAGAAGGAAACAGATTCAAAGAAAGTCACATCCCGATAAACAAAGTCCCTTTTGATAAGTGCGTGAAAGCACTTATACCGTTTCAGATCAATACCATAACCCAGAAAGATATACTTAAGTGCTTTTGGGTCTAGTTTGGTGCAATCAGATTTAGATATATGCACATAACAATTACACCCACATGTTTTTGGAGGAAGAGAGAACAAAGGAGTTCCATGTGATAAAATTTCAATTGGAAATTTAAAGGAAAGGACACGGGAAGGCATCATATTCATGAAGTAGGCGGCTGATTGAATGGCAACGGACCGAAAAGTCCAACGCACATTCCTTGTAAACATGAGTGTACGAGCAATTTCAAGTAAGTGTATATTCTTATGCTTAGCCACCCCATTTTGCTTAGGCGTGTACCTGGACAAGTGGTCTGGTGGACAATTCCAGAAGCATCAAAGAATGAAGACAGAGAGTTGGAGAGATACTCTCCCCCATTGTCGAATCGAAGAATGCAAAGTTTAGTGTCAAACTGTGTGGATCATGTTATAAAAAGATTTGAACGTAGTACAAACATCACTTTTTTTCTTTAATAAATATACCCATGTAACAC
>JAOXJP010242803.1:0-22980 GCA_025762735.1 Platanus orientalis | reverse complement strand
TGGTTAGGTCAGAGGAGCCACCCTAAAAAGGTGGGTAATTGGGGTGCCTAACACCTTCCCCAATTACAACCAAACAGTTTACCCAGATCCCTGAAAACTAGACCAAAAGAGAGTCAAACCCCTAGGCCTGAGTGCCTAACCCGGGCCCTAAAAAGCCTAAATCCTCCTTTTTAGGCGCCTAACATCGCTTGTAAAAAGAACCAGAGTTGGTGGCGACTCCGAACAAACACCCCGAAGTGGGTTGCGGATCCCTTCCACGATGTCTACTGAGCCCCACACAAAAAGACTACTCAAATAAAGACATCTAGACCTCTATATTTTTTCCATTTGGACTTAGCCGGTCCTACTAGAACAAAGAGTCTAGGAGGTAAGAAATATTTCATGATGGTGGTTAACGATTTCTCTAGGTTCACTTGGGTAACTTTTCTAAGAGAGAATCTGAGGCTTTCAATGAATTCTTAAACATTTATAAGAGAGTTCAAATTTAAAGGGAATTGACCATCAAGCGCATTCGAAGCGGCCATGGAAGAGAATTCAAGAATCATAAATTCTTGGATTGGTATGACGAGAAGGGAGTTAACCATTAGTATTTAGCTCCTAAAACTCAACAAATGGAGTAGCTGAAAGAAATAATATAAATCTACTTGATATGACTACCTCTATGCTTACAAGTAAAGACTTAGCCAAAAGATTTTAGGTAGAGGCATTTAGCACTGAATGCTATGTCTTAAACCGAGTCTATCGTAGACCGAAAACGGATAAAATAGCCTATGAATTATGGAATGAAAAAAAGTCAATTGTTAAATAGTTTAGACTATTTGTAGCACTTGTTATATCCTTAAGGATAAAGAACATCTTGGGAAATTCAACAAGAAGAGTGATAAAACTGTTTTCCTAGGATATTCCACCACAAGTAGAGCCTACAGAGTCTACAACAAGAGGACCCTCATAATGGAAGAGTCAATCAATGTAGTAGTAGATGATCATGAGTAAACACAAACACAAATAGATCTACCTGTTGTGTTCTCAAATCAAGAGACTGAGACCACATCTTCAAAAGAGAGTAAAGGTTCTCAACAAGGCTAAGATGAGATCACATCTCAAACAAGCTCTAAGGATGAAGTTGAAGTGGTTTAACCTCGTCCTAAGGAGAAGAGGCTCACTAAGGGATTGTCTCAAAGTGAAATTCTTGGTAACCCAAACACTCGAGTGAACACAAGATGACAAATAAAAAAATTCTAAGTCATTTTTGCTTCACATCCAAGATAGAGCCAAAAAGAGTGAAATATGATCTTTATGATCTAGATTGGATCATGGCCATACAAGAGGAGCTAAATTAGTTTAAAATGAATGATGTGTGGTTCCTAATTGAAAGGTCATTTGACAAGAATGTCATTGGAACCAAATAGAAATTCAAGAACAAACATAAGGAATATGGTACAGTGACACCAAAAAAAGCCAAATTGGTGGCAAAGGGGTATGCCCAAATTAAGGGCATTGACTTTGAGGAGACATTTGCCTCTGTTGCTAGATTGGAGTTTATTAGGTTGGTTTATGAACCCTTTGGACCAGAAGTGTAGAATCCAAGTTCGACATTGAACAGATCAAGTACAAAAGTTTCCCCAGGTGTGTTTTGAGGTAACTTCATAGGAAAATCTATACAAACCCTGGGTTAATTGGGGTACAAGTCATACACCATTGGAAAGATACTTTCTAATGAAGCAAACGGTGAGCAAATAAAAGTCTCTTAGGGAAAGTTATAACCATTTTCCCAGAAGGTGTCTGCGCTAATAGGCTAATAGAAGTGAGGTAACTTCATGCGGATACCAATACCAATTCTGAGTGAATTAAAGTACAAACCATATGCCATTGGAAATCTCTTGAAGTCTAGTTTCCAACACAATAAACAGTGATCAAATTTGAGTTTTTTAAAGAAAAATACAAGAATTTTAGTCTGAAGGGGTCAAATTTGGCGGATGGATCCAACACCTCAAAGTTGAGTAAAAAATGGCCAGAAATATGTTGGATTAATCCAACAACCCTATGGATTGATCCAACTTATGGTGGATTGATTTGATACCTTATGGATTGATCCAAAATGATAAAGATTACATTTTTTGGGGAAAAATCAAATTTTCCTTATTTTGGGGAGTGTGGGACCCCTGAACTCGACCAAAAACCATAGAAATATGTTAAAGAAACCCTTTTAGTACACCATTTGGGTCATTTAGATCCATTTATAACAAAAAGAGTAAGGATTAGAGAGTCTTGGAGAAGGTTGGAGTTCTTCCCCAATTGGGTAAATTTCACTTCCAACTATGAAAATTTTTCTAGATTAGCTTATTTTTCTACTAGAACTTATTAGTTTTATTCTTCTTATTCTAGAATTATGCCTATTTTATAGAGCAAGGTGTGAGTAGAGGTTGAAGTGAATGTTTCTTGCTTGGAGATTTTGGATTTGCGCTTCGGTAAGTGATCTTGCTTACTATGGGTGATGTGGTGTCTTTTTCTCTTTTCATTTTCAAATCTTGTGATGATATGCATGCTATCATTTGAAATTTTTAGAAATATTTGATTTCAATCCATTGAATCATGCTAGGTTTATGATTTTTAGCTTGATTAGTAAGTTTTCATGCTCCTTATGCTTGGTATGACTCTTTTTTTATTGAAATCTCTGAAAATTTTAAAGATCTATACTTTGACCTATTGAATCTTCTTTGATCTATATATATACACTTATTTTGTGAAAGATTATTGTTCTTAAACCTTGTACGGACTGATTTCCTTCATGAAATCCTTTAAAACATGTGAAATCTGAATTTTACCCATGTGAATCTTTGAAAATCTGTGTGAAGTTGTGAATACTTTAAAATCTTGATTATTAATGATCAAATTGATTGGTAATCTTTCTTTGCCCATTGTTTGGAACACTAGAATTGATATTTAATTGATCTTTATGATTAAATTCGTGGAAAAATCATGTGAACTTCTAAATTTTTATAAATTATATTGAACTCATTGATTCTATGGAACTCTATGTTTCCTATGTGATTATGTGAATTATGTGGACCATCGAATCCTATTACATGTATTTGAATCATTGATTTATATGAAATCTTAGTGAACTATTGTGACTCCGATCTTATAAATATCGAGTTATGTACGACTATTGAATCTAAGTGAATCACATATCTTTGAAATGATTGAACCATGGCAAGGCCATGCCTATTTTGTTTATGCACCGTAGAACTACTTTGATTATTGAACCTATGTGAACCTTAGGACTTATTGATGTGAACTCTTTTGGATTTCAAACCTTTGACTATATTGGGCCCTGTCACTGGGCTAAGTGTGACCTCTAGATTTCAGACATGCTCTTTTGTTCATGTTCTTTTGGGCCTATTTCTGGGGCTAAACAAAAACTCCGGATCCTTCCTTGGGGTTATAGCAAGGACTCAAGACCCTAACCATGGGGTTGACCATAGCATACCAAGACTTTACATTGAACCTTTAGATGTCAAACATTGAACCTTTGGATCCTTCGGATATTGAACCATGTGAACTCCGAACACTTTGAATACCAAACTCTAAACACTTTGAATCTTTGAATTCCGAATACTAAACTTCAAACACTTTGAGATATGTGAACTTTGAATCCTTTGAAATAGTAAACTTTGCATACTCTGAATCATCGAATATCAGACCTTTTGAGACTAACATAAATCATCAAAATTGTGATCTTTGATCTTTGCATTGAATTATTGTTCTAACTTAGAACTTTATATTGGACTTTTGACTTCTGTTTGACACAATACTATTGTTAAATTTGTACTAGCATGATTATGCTCATTACTTCGATCCCTGCTTAGTTTTGTATTGACCTTTAGACATGTTAGTGTTTAAACTTATGCTTTACTTCAAATTGTCTATAGTCAGTTAGATTGATTATAGGTTGGGACTAACCCATCCGTTTGTTTTTCAGATTGACCCTGGTTGTAGGTCTGTCACCCTAAGGACTTGCTATAGCATTCTACATTTTGTTAGTTTTTCATTTTTATTTAGACTATGTAGGATCAACTACATTTGATCAATATTTTGAGGATTATAAATATTCCCTTCTTATGTCTATTTAGGTGAAAGGGCACCCACTTTACCTTATAGTACTTTTGATTTCATGTGGGCATGTGCATTGTTGATATTGGACATATTTTGGAGTGGTTGTAATTATTATTTTATGCTATAATCTATTGTTCTTATGCGGATATCAAAGTTTTAGTTAATCGCTTTTGCAACTATTGAAATCTAACTAAGGAAATTAAATGGACTTAAAGGATCTTAAGAAGGAAATTAAATGGACTTAAAGGATCTTAAGCTAAGTACTAAATGAGAACTTGTGGATTATTGGATTTTTGATTGTTGGCCCATGAATGGGCTATTGGCTATCAGGTTTTGAAAGTAACAAATCTGAATCTGGGGCGATATGGATCCATATCCGAGTCTAGGTTCAGAGGTGTTACATCTTAGTATCAGAGCTAGGCTTGGATTTTGTAGACTTATGTGAGGACTATAATTTGGATTGTCTACATATTTGGATTCTATAAACTTATGTGAAGAATATAGTTTAGATTGTTTATAGATTTTAAAGTTGGTAGACTATATTAGATAAGTGATTATTTGAATGTTTGGAGTTAAAAGGAAGATAAATCGGAAAACAACAGACCATTTTGGAGAATTGAACTTAGACTGTATTATATTGATGATTTATCTTTAATTGAGGATTTTTCCTAGAATTTTATTTGAAAATATTATAGTTAATCATGCCTTCGGATATCAGTTGATTATTTTCATACCTTAGAATTCTCTATGATTCTAAGTGTATTTTTGCTTATTTTAGGTGCAAAATGCCGCCAAGGATGAGTACTAGAGGGGCATCATCTACTTCAGCACCTAAAAGGGACCCTTTAGAGGGAGTGTTGGGAGCTATTCATGGCCTAGCAGAGGTTATGAAGGAACATATCACCAATGAGAGACAACTTAGAGAGAGAGGCATTGTAAATGAGAACCATATGATTGATCGCTTCTAAAGGATGAGGCCACTAGAGTTTAGGGGAACCAAAAATCCCATGGAGGCTGAGTCTTGGTTGATGCAACTAAAGGAGATCTTTAGAGTTGTTGGTTGCATGGATAATCAGTGCCTCTCGTTGGCCACATTCATGATGAAGGGTGAGACTAACCATTGGTGGAACACTATGACGGACACTCTTGTGGGAGAGTATGATGAGCCCCTACCTGAGAGGCATTTCTTAAGGTATTAAGGGGTTATTACTTTCTACTCAGTGTTCGCGAGGAGGAATTGGAATTCTTAGAGCTTGAGTAGGGAAACATGAAAGTGCTCTAGTACAAGGCCAAATTTATGGAGCTAGCCTGCTTTGCTCCACTGATCATTGCTAATGATGCCATGAAGGGGAGAAAATTTTAGTGGGGCCTCAGGACTAGCATTCGCTCCAGCACATCTGTGTTATGACTAAACAACTTTATGGATGTGGTTGAGACAAACAAAGTTCTCTTTTCAAGGGACCATGAAAAAGCCATTACCATGTTTGATCTTGGCTATTAAAGCTGAGAACATACTTTGCAAGGGAGGACAAGGCTATCTAGCTTATATCATAGAAGATAAAAATGATGACTCAATGGCAGAGAATGTATCGATTGTAAAGGAGTTCATAGATGTATTTCCTAAAGATTTACATGGTCTACCCCTAGACCATGAGATTGAATTCATGATTGACTTGGTTCTAGGCACTGAACCAATGTCCATAGCTCCATACTGAATGGCACCGATAAAACTCAAGGAGTTTAAGGTACAGTTGCAAGAGCTTCTTGATAAGGGTTTTGTTAGACCCAATGTGTCACCATGGGGCACACTGATGTTGTTTATGAAGAAAAGGATGGAACAATGTGGTTGTGCATTGACTATCAACAATTGAACAAGGTGACAATCAAGAACAAGTATCCATTCCCAAGGATTGATGACTTGTTTGATCAACTCTAAGGAGCAACAATATTTTCCAAGATTGACTTGAGATTAAGATACCACTAGTCGAAGGTATAAGTAGAAGACATAGCTAAGACCACCTTTAGGACTCATTATGGACACTACGAGTTCCTTGTGATGTCTTTTAGATTGACCAAAGGATTTGATGAATCGGGTGTTCAAGCCATTTCTAGACCATTTTGTTATTATATTCATTGATGACATCTTAATCTATTCCAAGAACCATGTAGAACATGAAGAACACTCGTAGATTGCTTTACAAACTCTGAGGGAGAACAAGTTGTTTGCTAAATTCAGCAAATGTGAGTTTTGGTTGGATCAAGTGTTGTTCTTGGGTCATGTTATAACCAAGGATGGTGTCCTCATCGATGCCAAGAAAAGGTTAAAGCTGTGGTGAGTTAGCCTAGACCAACAAGTGTAATTAAAATTCACAGTTTCTTAGGTTTGGCTGGTTATTATCGAAGGTTTGTCGAGGGCTTCTAGAAGATTTTGGAACCGTTAATGAAGCTAACCTAGAAGTATGATGGAAAGATGAATGCGAGAAGAGTTTTTAAGAGTTAAAGAACCATCTTATATCCGCTCTAGTTCTTACTTTACCTTCAGGCACCAGAGGATTTGTTGTTTACAGTGATGCCTCTAGCTTAATCCATACGAGCATAATTATCCCACCTATGACTTAGAGTTGTCAATAGTAGTCTTTGCATTGCAAATATGGAAACACTATTTGTATGGTGAAATGTGTGAGATTTTCACTGATTACAAGAGCCTTAAATAACTTTTCTCATAGAAGGAGCTGAACTTGAGGCAATAAAGATGGATGAAACTAATCAAGAATTACAATTGTACCATTAACTACCACCCTGGTAAAGCCAACATGGTAGCTGATGCCTTGAGTCAAAAGTCTTATAGTTCACACTTGTGTCTCAAAGTGAGGACTGCTCTACTACACAAATTAAAGATTTGAATGTGGAACTCAAAGTGAAGGATCTTGATGTGTTATTCGCCAACTTATAGGTGAAGCCTACTTTGGTTGATTAAGTTAAGATAACATAAATTGATGAATAATCATTGATGAAGATTACAGATGAAATGAGGAATGGTGACAAAACTGATTTTTCCTTAGGTGTTGATGACACTTTGAGGTTTGGGAGCTGTCTTTATGTTCCTAATGTTGAGGAACTCAAGAGGAAGATTTTGGACGAAGCTTACAAACCACCTATACCATTCACCCCGACAGCACCAAGATGTACAAGGACTTGAGGGAGACATATTGTTGGAACAATATGAAGAGAGTGATATCTGACTTCATTTCCAAATGCTTGACATGCCAACATGCCAACAAGTCAAGACTGAACGCCAAAAGTTAACAGGACCGCTACAATCACTCTACATTCTAGACTGGAAACGGTAGCACATTTCCATGGATTTTGTAGTGGGATTGCTCGAAACTACTAAGGACTATGATTCCATTTGGGTGATTGTTGACCGACTAATGAAGTTGATGCACTTATTACCCATTTGGATATCTTATCCATTGGATAAACTATATATTGATGAGATAGTGCGATTATATGGTGTTCCAGCTAGTATACTCTTTGACTGAGATCCACTATTTACTTCTTATTTTTGGGGAAGACTACAAGAAGCTATGGGCACAAAATTGAATTTTAGCACTGCTTTCCACCTCTAGACTAATGAAAAATTAAAGAGAACCATACAAACTCTTGAAGACATGTTATGAGCTTATGAGATTGACTTCAAGGAAAGTTGTGATACCCATTTACCGCTAATCGAGTTTGGCTACAACAACAGCTACCATACTAGTATTCAAATGGCATCATTTGAAGCCCCTTTATGGGAGATGTCAATCGCCCATATGTTAGGAAGAGGTTTGTGAGAAAAAGATCATCGGTCCTGAATTAATACAAATCATGACAAAGAAGATCAGGGTAATACATGACAGATTATGGACAACCCAGAGTCAACAAAATAGTTATGCCGATAAAAGGAGGGAACTCAAATTTGAAATGGCTGATCATGTACTCTTGAAGGTATATCCATCCAAGGTAGTAACCTGATTCAGCAAGAAGGGAAAGCTAGAACTGAAGTTTGTTGGACGATTTGAAATATTAAGAAAGATTGGGGATGTGTCTTATAGTTTGGCCCTACCTCTGAAATTATTCTATGTACACAATGTGTTTCATATATCCATGTTGAGGAGATACATGTGGGATCCTTTTCATGTGTTGGAATACATTCTGTTAGATATTAGGGAAGACCTATCTTATGATGAACAACCGGTTTTGATCCTTGATTGCAAGGAGTAAGTGTTGCACAACAAAACCATTTCCTATGTGAAAGTCCTATGGTGTAACCACACCTACGAGGAAGCTACTTACGAAGGTGAGGACGACATTAGAGCCAAGTACCCACATCTGTTCCATAACCAAGGTATGCACACATTTTGGGACTGAATTTTTATAAGAGGGGATGTAATGCCCCACTTTGTACTAAAAGGGAAAAACTATCATCTCACATATTCTAGACAGCATTTAGGTTAGTTTATGAACCCTTTAGACCAATTTAGAAGTGTAGAATCCACATTTGACCTTGAACCAATCAAATTCGAACGCTACCCTAAGCTTCATAGGAAAATCTACACCCACCCTGAGTTAATTGAGGGAAATCCATACACCTTTGGAAATATATGGGAGTATACTTTCTAACAAAACAAATGGTGAGCAAATAAAAGTCTCCTAGGAAAATTTGTGACCATTTTCCCATAAGGTGTCTATGCTAACAGGCTAACAAAATTGGGGTAACTTCATGGGGACACTAGTACTAATTTTGAGAGAATTAGAGTGCAATCCATATAGCATTGGAAAGCTCTTGAATTCTAGTTTCCAACACAATAAATGACAAGCAAATATAAGTCTTATGGAGAAAGTTATGAGCATTTTAATTTGAAGGAGTCAAATCTAAAAAAATCTAACGGATGGATCCAACATAAGCCGGATGGATCTGAACTTAGCTGATCGATCTGACACTTAGTGGATCGATACGACACCTTAGAGTTATGTAAAAAAGTGGCTAGAAATATGCCAATTCAATCTGACATCCTTATGGATCAATCCGACTTATGGTGGATCGATTTGATACCCTGTGGATTGATCCAAAATGACCCAGATTACATTTTTTTTAGGAACAATCAATTTTTCTTTATTTTGGGGACTGTGGGACCCCCTCCCCCAACTTAACCCAAAACCCTAGAAATATGTTGAGGAAATGCTTCTAATACCTCATTTAGACTCATTTAGAACAAAATGAGTAAGGATTAGAGAATTTTGGAGAAGAAGGTTGGAGTTCTTCCCCAATTATTCTAGATTAGCTAGTTTTCTACTAGAACTTCCTAGTTTCATTCTTTTAATTCTAGAATTATGCCTATTTTATAGAGCAAGGTATGAGTGGAGGTTGAAGTGAAGGTTTCTTGCTTGGAGATTTTGGTTTTGAGCTGTGATAGGTGATCTTACTTACTATGGGTGATGTGATGTCATTTCATCTTTTCATTTTCAAATCTTGTGATGATATGCATGGAATCATTTGAGATTATTAAAAATCTTTGATTTCAATCCATTGAATCATGCTAGGTCTATGATTTTTAGCTTGATTAGTAAGTTTTCATGCTCCTTGTGCTTGGTATGACTCTTTTCTTATTAGAATCTCTAAAACTTCTGTAGATCTATACTTAGAACTATTGAATCTTCTTTGATCTTCAGATCTACACCTATTTTGTAAAAGATTATTGTTCTCAAACACTTTGTGGACTGATTTCCTTCATGAAATCATTTAGAACCTGTGAAATCTAAATTTTTCCTATGTGAATCTTTGAAAATCTGTGTGAAGTTGTGAATCCTTTAAGATCTTCACTATTAATGATCAAATTGATTGGAAATCTTGCTTTGACCTTTGTTTGGAACACTACAAGTGATATTTGGTTGATATCTATGATTAAATTAATGAAAAAATCATGTGAACTTCTGTATTTTTGTAAATTATATTGAAGTCATTGATTCTATGGAACTCTATGCTTCTTATTTGATTATGTGAACTATTTGGACCATCGAATCCTATTCCATGTATTTGAATCATTGATTTATTTAAAATCTTAGTGAACTATTATGACTCCGATCTTATAAATATTGAGTAATGTACTACCATCGAATGTAAATGAATCACATATCTTCGAAATGATTGAACCATGGCAAAGCCATGCCTATTTTGTTTATGCATTATAGAATAACTTCGACTATTGAACCTATGTGAACCTTCAGACTTGTTGATGTGAACCCTTTTGGACTTTGAACCTATGACTATCTTGGGTCTCGTAGTGTGACCTCTAGATTAGCGAACTTGCTCTTTGGTTCATCGACTTTTGGGCCTATTTTTGGGGCTAAACAGAAACTCAAGACCTTTCCTTAGGGTTATAGGAAGGACTCAAGACCCTTCCTTGGGATTATAGCAAGGGCTTAGGACCTTAACCATGGTGTTGAGTACAACATACAAAGACTTTACATTAAACTTTTAGATGTTGAACATTGGACCTTTGTACTCTTTAGATATTGAACCATGTGAACTCCGAACACTTCGAACTTCAAATTCTGAATAATTTGAATCTTTGAATTCTGAATACTGAACTTCGAACACTTTAAGCCATGTGAACTTTGAATCCTTTGAAATAGTAAACATTGAACACCCTGAATCATCGAACATCAGATCTTTCGAGACTAACATAAATCATTGAAATTATGAGCTTTGATCTGTGCATTGAATTATTGATCTAACTAAGAATTTTGTATTGGACTTTTGACTTCTGTTTGACACAGGACTATTGTTATATTTGTTCTAGCATGATTATGCTCATTATTTCGATCCTTGCTCAATTTTGTATCGACCTTTGGACATGTTAGTGTTTAAACTTATGCTTTACTTTAAATTGTCTATAGTTGGTTAGATTTCTTACAGGTTGGGACTAACCCAGCCATTTGTTATTCATATTAACACTAGTTGCAGGTCCGTCACCTTGAGGAATTGCTATGGCACTCTATGTTTTGTCAGTTTTCCATTTTTATTTGGACTATGTAAAACCAACTTCATTTGATTGATATTTTGAGGATTATACATATTCCTTTCCTATGTCTATTTGGGTGAAAGGGCACCCACTTTACCTTATAGTACTTTTCATGTGGGCATGTGGATTGTTGATATTGGACATATTTTGAATTGGTTATAGTTATCATTTTCTACTGCAATCTATTGTTCTTATGTAGATATCAAAGTTTTAGTGAATCACTTCCACAACTATTGAAATCTAACTAAGGAAATTAAATGGACTAAAAGGATCTTAAGCTAAGTAATAAATGAACTTGTGGACTATTGGATTTTTGATTATCGGACCATGAGTGGGCTATTGGGTTTTGAGAGTAATGAATATGAATTTTGGGTTATATGGATCCTATATCCGAGTTCAGGTTCGGTGGAGTTACATTAAAAGTGCATTCCTAAATGGAATACTCTAAGAAGAGTTATACATAGTGCAACTAGAAGGATTTGTGGAACCTCACTTGCCCAACTATGTATATCGTCTCAAGAAAGCATTATATGGCCTCAAACAAGCTCTAAAAGCTTGGTATGAGAGGCTCACTAGATTCCTTCTTGATCACCATTTTGACAGAGGAAGTGTAGTCAAGACACTTTTTGCCAAGAAGCAAAATGGTAATATACCCATTGTGCAAATCTATGTAGATGACATCAATTTTGGGTCCACTAATGAGGAAATGTCTTATGGCTTTGCCCAAACTCTAAAGTATGAATTTGAGATGAGTATGGAAGGAGAATTTAGGTTTTTCCATTGTCTTCAAATGAAGCAAACTCAAGATGAATTTTCTTGAGCCAAACCAAATTTACTAAAGACCATGTGACTAAGTTTGAATTGCAAGAATCCAAATCGAAAAACACCCCTATTAGCATAAGTGATAATATCACAAAAGATCTTAATGGAGTTGAGGTTGACTCTACTTACTACTGGAGTATCATTGGGAGGTTGCTCTAATTGACTGCAAGCAGACCCGATATCTCATTTAGTTTAGGTGCATGTCTTAGGTACAAATTTGCTCCAAAAGAGTCACATCTCAAGGCAGCTAAAAGGATCATCCGTTATTTTCATGGGACAATGGATTTTGGGTTATGGTATCCATTTGACACCACATCTAAGATTGTAGGGTACTTAGATGTAGATTGGACTGGCAATGTTGAAGATCACAAGAGCATGAGTGAAAATTACTTCTATATAGGCAATAGTCTTGTTTCTTGGCATAGCAAGAAACTTCAGTTCATTGTCAACCGAGTACATTGTAGCCAATAGTGGATTCACTCAAATTTTACAGATGAACCAAATGTTTAAGGATTATGAGTTGAGCCAAGGCACCATGAGCTTATTTGTTGACAACAAAAGTGTAATTGATATCTCAAAGAATCTAGTTTAGCACTTAAGGACAAACCACATTGACATTAGACACCATTTCATTCGACAATTAGTGGAAGAGAAGATTGTCACATTGGATTATGTGAAGACTAAAGATCAATTGGTAGATATTCTTACCAATCCTCTTGATTCCAAGCGGTATGAATATCTTCGGAGTGTTGCTGGTTTGTATACAATCTCTTCACTCCTATGGGATCATAGACTTTGTGGTTGGCATTGAAGTCCTTGAAAACAAGCCTATCATGGTTGGAAGTGAGAATTGAGGAGGGACTGAAACTTAGGTGGCTCATCCCTAGTTTTAGCCAGGCATTAGAGTTCACTACCATGGCATTTTAAAAGATGATTTGGGTGCTCAATTTGTCATTTTCACCCATTGAACAACCTTTCTTTGTCTAGAACTTCCTCCCTTGAGCCAAAAGTTTGCCCAAAATCTCCAAATCCTTCATTCTTTGACTCTTCAATGACTCATTGTGTGAAGAAGACAATGCCCAAGACATCTTCATCTTCGAAAGCACCATCATCATCTCAACCACCAAGGAATCCAGGCAAGCGACCTATAGAAGCACCCCTAACCATAGGCAAGTGATCCAAGAATAGAAAGGATGGCTCATAGTCTCCATTCCGCAATGCCAAGAGCTTGGAAAGATTCGAGAAAGTGTTCTCTCATTGGGTCTTCATTTGCAAGATACGTGGAAGGTGAAGCCCTCTAGACAACTCACACTTATGATTGGATTTAGGCATTGGGATGGTCCCCACTATTCGAGTTGAAGGGGCCCATCCAAGAAGATGTGGTGAGAGTTTTCTACTTTAAACTCTTCAACAAAAACTACCAAACTAACTCCTTCTCCACTGTATCCTACTGTGTCCCAGTCCATGTGAATCCAGATGTTGTTGCCAAGATTCTTGGCATGCCTCAAGTGACTTAAAATGCCCTAGCATTCCCCATCACAAAGATATCTTTATGGCCCAGAATTTTGAATGGGGTCCAATGCCTCTGTGGCCAGTTTACAGATTGGTCAGACAAGTTGAAGCACGGCGATTGCTGGGCCTTCATGAAGTTCATGCACTAAATTTTTACCTACAACCTCATCCCTAGCACACATCGCAGTGATCTCAAAGATGACATGGTGTATGGCATTGATGCTATCCTCGACTTAAAGCGGATTTATGTCACCTCCATCATCTATTATGTTATCATGAAGGTTGTTGTCGCCAAGCACCCGACAAGAAGCCTACCATTTCCTACACTCATCACAAAGATTCTGATTGATGCCAAGGTACCTTTTAAGGTAGCCACAAAGGGATGTCAAGCTGTTCCCTCAGTGGGCTATGACACCCTTTCTTGGAAGGGACTGATGATGAAAGATGGTGGGTCTTTCACTGGACCAACATTTCGTCTAGCCCCTCACAAAACTGCCTCCACAATTATCAAGTCCACCATGATAAGACTGCTACACAGTCTGGTGGGGAAGGTATCCTAGGTCCTTTAAAACCTTAAAGAGGATCACCAGGAATCAAAAAATCTTGGCCTAGTGGTATAATGAGGAACACCTAGACACACCCCTACAATTGGAGTTCATGAGTGTCTTTGAGGATGAGGCCAAGGTTCCTCAGGACGAGCACTACTTTGATATGCCTGTACCTAGAACTTTTTAGTAGGATGTTGTTGGTTCTGATGAAGAGGTTGTGGGGAATGATGCTACTGATGATGATGAAGATGATGATGTCAGTGATGGTAGTGATGATGGAGAGGAAGAGGGAGATGAAGACAATCGGGATGATCTTGAATATGAGGCTTGATGCCTTTGCATAGTTTTTCTTGTCTTTTTTGCTTTTAGAGGGTGTAGTCCCTAGACTTGTAAATGCTTCATACTTTTGTACTCACCTTAAATTAATCAATGAATTTTCATATTCAATCTCAACTAGTGTAGTGTTTATCATGGTGGTTATCTTTATATATATTTTTTGACTTGTCAACTCTTGCCAAAAAGAGGGAGAAGAATGGTAAATACATTGTGGTTGTGTGAATGTAAAGTTGAGAGGGAGTTTTCACATTTAGGGGGAGTAACACATTTAGGGGGAGAGCCTTCAAACTTAATAAACACATCTAACCTAAATCTAACATTTTTTAGCTACTTCACTGATGCACACATGCATTTCACTTCAAACATTTATTCTTATATTGTTAAATGTTCAAATGGAATGAGAAAGGTTGGTGTTTTGTGTTTGTGGTTGTAGGAAAAAAGGATCAAGATACAAGACACAACCTATAAGTTATACTTATTGTTTTGTGTATCATTTTAAGTCCATGTATTTGGGAGTAATGGGGAAAAACATGTAATCTCTAGTTTTAGTGTATTTGAGGTTTTTCCATGGAATTAACAATTGGGAGATTGTTAGTGTATTTTATGTCAATCCCATGGACAAACCATATTTAAGGTCTATGTCTTGTAACTGTCCAATGTGGTCCAAGTTCAAAGACAAGAAGACAAGCTAGACCAAAGACTTGAAGGAAGACCGGAAGACACCTCGGGTTGCTCCCTCCACAAAACATATAAATCATGCATTGCATAATTCATTCATTGGCTAAAAGTGGACCTTAACATGTAGGGAAAATCCATAAAAGAGCCCAAAAAATTTGGCCAAACATAGCCCATGCACTAAATCAGGAAAAGTGTAGAGATTAGGGCCATGATTGATCATGACCAGAATTTTCTCACAGTCTGAGAGACCCGAGAGGTTGGCCTCTTCAGGAGTGATCGATCACGAGTAGGATTATGCCCAGGCCCTAGGTTTAGTGATTGATCATGGATCTCGTGATCAATCACGAGATGGCTTGAAGGTCTTAAGACCTTGGAACCTGATTTGTGATTGATCATGGGGCGTGATTTGTCACCAATGATGTGATCAATCAAGAGGGAAATTTTGTGAAAATATAATTTTTATTCCCTTGATGCGATTTGCTTTAAAATTCGAACCCCATTTTCGTAAATCTAATACTTGAAAGAGTTTCTTGTTTTCATATATTTCAATCCAGGGACTTGGGGTGCTCGATATCCCTTATAGGAGGAAAACTTTTCTCTTTAGGTAAACACTTCAAGCATTCTAGAGAATTTAAGAGTTTTTGTCAAAGTGAGTTTTCCCCTTGAGAAATCCCCCTCTTTCTCTCAATGCTTTAAGTCTCCCAAGCTAACTACCTCTCCAACTATCACTCTATCTTCTTCTCCTCTACAACACCAAACTACTATCACTGAGGAGAACTACTAATGGGTTGTTCCTAAGAGGAAACCATTGCTTGGCTAAGATCAAGGAGCACTCACACTTGGTAAAATAGCAACATCAACCATCTTATGGTAATATTTTCTTACTCTTTGCATTCATTTGCATTCATATTCATATTCATCTTGCTTTGCTTCTACTATAAACACCGGAAGCTTGACAACACTCGCTGGAGACACTGAAAGCTTGATCACACTCGTTGGAGACACCAAGTGTATTGTTTAGCTTGCCAAGAGAAAGTAGTTAGGGTTTTTATGTTTTTGACCTAGGTTATATTAGTCAATCTAAATGAAATATACCTAAGCCTGGTGGTGAGTTTTAGAAGAGTGGACGTAGGTCATTGTGCTGAACCACTATAAATCTTGTGTTGTGGATTGATTATGTGATTGCTTGTCTCTTTAGTTCTATGCTCATATCTACTCTTATACACCATTTATTTGATATTATACTTGAGTAGCAACATCATAGTACACACACACACTTGGATTAATTGAAAAAAGTTAAAATCGAGTTAAAATCAATCCTAACATTAGAAAAAGGGATAAACAAGTTTTACATCTTATTCACCCCCTTTAGGATCAACCTATTAGGTATTTTATGCACATTGTATTGTATTCTTGTGGGCATCGCAAGAAGACCCCCTAGGGGGTCTTCCCACCCACTTTCGCAAGATGAGAAGCATAGCATGATGGATGTCATTGGCTTCGCTTTTGGAGTCACCACCAACTCTGAGGTTCTTAAATGGAGTTGGACATCTGCCTCTTTTCTTGGGCATGGGCCTTGCAGCCCGGTGCTAGGCCATTAGGCCTAGGATGACTCTTAGAT
The DNA here is from genome assembly GCA_025762735.1 of Platanus orientalis. Lineage (NCBI taxonomy): Eukaryota > Viridiplantae > Streptophyta > Magnoliopsida > Proteales > Platanaceae > Platanus > Platanus orientalis. Next base: position 6,280 of record JAOXJP010242803.1, on the reverse strand, counting down.
TGGTATGGGATTCCCAAGATTTAGGGTAAGTTGTTTGGTTGTAATTGGGGAAGGTGTTAGGCACCCCAATTACCCACCCTTTTAAGGTGGGTCCTCTGATTTAACAATGCCTAAATATTATTAAATGAGACTTTAGCCATTTTCTATTAGTATGGCTGAACTTGCATTCAGTACTCTTGATTTTTAAGTACACTTGATCTTTCACAGAAATGAAACTTTAGACGTACTAGCCCAAATGGACCCTACTTTGCTATTTCAATAAAAATAGAGTTTCAGAAACAATTCTTGAGAGATTTCTTGAGGTTCTATAGGTCTTTACAGACCTTTGGACACTTGGGAAACATAAGGGTAAAAATATCCAGAATGGTACGCTTGATGTCACTGATCTCAGACTATATGCCTAAACTCTGTGTACGCCTAATCTTTCATAGAAGTGAGAGTTCAGGCATACAGACTTATATGGACCCCATTGAAGGTTCCAAAAGGACCCGAGCTCTAGAAATACCATTTGGATGGATTTAAGGCTCTATGAGAACTTATGGTTCTAGTGGACACACAAAGATAGAGGAAGAGTGTTTTCAGGTTTGTATGCCTGAAAAGGTCTATATGCCTAAACTTGTATACGCCTGATCTTTCATAGAAGTGAAAGTTCATGCATACAACTTCATCTGGGCCCCACTAATGCTTCTAAAAAGATTTAGGGACTGTATCTACCGTTTAGAGGGATTTTAAGGATCTTTGAGGCATTGTGGTCTTTTTGGACATACAAGGAAAGAGATGGGGAATTTTTAGCTCTGTACACTTGAACTTGTGTACACCTGATTTTTTTATTGAATTATAAGTTGAGGCATACAACATCTGGACAATAGTCCAACAGCCTGCCTTTCTTTATTTTTGAGCCATCAAAAGAGGTCCCTTGGACCTATAATTTTGAAGAGAGTTGGGTCATCATCCTAGAAGGCTCTTTGGAAACTTCCAGCCCCATTGGACAAGGGTGGACCCCATTTGGAATTTTCCAAAGTGGGTGGGTTATGTACAAACCTACACAGTTTTATGAGAAATCAATGGGTTGTGGGACCCATTCCCGGGGCTACACCCATGGGGTTGAGACCAAATTTGACAAGGAACATCTAGACAGTATTATGAAACTACCATACAAAAATTAGAGCAAAGTGATAAGTGCATACGGAGTTATTTTGCAAACAAGAGGAGTGACACAAATTAATGTAGAACAGGAACAACATATAATTAATTCAACAAAAAATCTTGTAAAATATTGAAACTGTAATAAAATAGGCTACACAAATTAATTTACACATGTAAATTAGTTAGCTAATAAAAAATAAAAATCATTTAAAAAAAAGTTTTATGGACAGAATTAAAATTCGTTGACTTCTCACTGCTCAGTCTATACAGTGTGAAAATACACTTGTACAGTGAGAAAGTGGGGCCTACTTTGGGGATCAAATGAAATTATCTGGGGTTAAAATTTGGTGAATGTGTAAGTCACAATAAAAATTTGAGCTCCTAACTCCTCCAATTGGAGGAGTTATGATCCTCATACTCATGACTGCTAAAAAACAAGACAAAAAGAGGGGAGACAAACTTGTCTCCCCTATGTCCCACTATGGGGCTTTCTTAAATGATTTTTGGGATGGGTCCCTTACAACATGAGGGATTTTTCAAACAAAAAAAAAAAAAATGGGGGAGGGGACCAACCATCGCATAAAGCTTTTCTTCCCTTTCTTTCTCTCTTTCTTTTTTTGGGAATTTCTTATTCTGATTTTTCCTCTCTCTTACTTAGATGAATTGGGGGGTATTTATAGGTGGGAAACAAGGATGGGGGGCCATGGTGATGGTAAGCATGGATGACCATGCTTTGGTGGGTCCCACACTAACATGTGGTGGAGGTGGGTTTGAATGGTGCAATGTGGAGGGGTGTTTAGCTACTTGTAAGGAACATGTGGTTGGAGTAGAAACTAGTGGTTGTGGTGAGGAGGTGAGGGAATGGGTGGTGTAGAAAGGGGGTAAGAAATGGGTGGTGTAGAGAGGGTAAGAAATGAGTGGTGGAGAAGGGGTGAGAGAATGAGTGGACATGGTGAGGAGGTGGGTGGTGGACCATGGGCTAGGGCCTTAGCCCTTTATTAGGAATATTGCAAATAGAGGGCCCAAAATTCAAGCTACTTTTAGGATTTTTAGGAAAATGATGATTTTTTGAGATAGTAATGATTACTTTTTCTCAAAAATATCAATAGCTTTTCGGATTTTTTTCATTTACTATCTAGGTGTGATTTTTGGGTTCTGTAACTTTGAATGTTTCAAGGCTTATGAGTTTTTTGCATCTCCTGAATGCTCTGGTCGTAGTGCAACTGTTAGAATTAGATTCAGAGGAGGGTAGGTAGGTTAAAACTGACTCTAAGTAGCTCTAGGATGACCCATACCTATGCAGGGAGGGAAAAATAATAAAATTGATTTTTAAAATCTTAATATGAAAGATGACCTATAAATTTTGCAAGACATAAGCTCCGATTGTTCACAAAATCGATACCTGAGTTAAAGTTTACATCTGAAACCCTGATTTACCTTCGACCAGATCTTTAGCAGAATTAAGATGGATTTTTACTGAATTGCAGGTGGAAATATTAGAGGTCATAAGATATTTTAAGTCTTGGAACTATGAGTTCACAGGATTTGACAGGCTGGCAATTTGATTCCCGGTTAATTCCTGAGAGGCTCCTGAAGGGAGGTCCCTTGGTGAAAAAATATAGCATAGATTTGTGAAGAATTAAAAAATTGGCCTGTGTTGAGTCTGTGGATGGACTTGTCTGTTAGGTATTTTATTAAAGGTCTCAAAAAAGCTGAGAAAAGGGGCTTGACTTTGAGGGATTTGGGTTCCCAAAGAATTCTTGGAGGCTCACCGAGTGTCAAATGCTAATAGAAGTGGTTCTGTTGTGATTTAAGAAAGAATGGGGTAATTAGGGCATGCTGGGTCTCTTGAAGGTCATGATATGAGTCTTCTCGAAAGGTCTTGGGTTTGCTAAGATGGGGCCATTGATTGTTGAGTTTCTGACATTTGATGAATTCTTGGGGATTTACAGAGGGTTCATCACTTGCTAAAAATGATTAGGCTTGTTTTGGGGAGATTAGAGAAATTGATGTATAGTGACCCTAGCAAAACCTAAGCTTGAAGATTAGCCTTGAAGTCTTGGCAAAAATCAGGAATTATCCTCTAACTGATTTGAATTTGGCTATCCAGAGGCCTTTCAAGGACCTGTAGTAGGTCAAATATGGCCAAAACTATCTTTTAAGGGTTTGGGGAAGTATTAAGACTTTGGGGTTTTTTGGGTCTCCAGATATCTTGGTTCTTTAGAGAACTTCGAAGATGATTAGAATGGGAGGGTACAGGACCTGACTTGGAGCCATTTGGGTGATGGGGGCAATTTCTAGGGTTTACTAAGGGTCTAATTTAAGAAAAATGATGAATTTTAAAGATATAAGGGTAAAATGGTAATTTCTTAGCCTTTAATGCTATAATGTGAGAAGGCCTATGAAGGCCAGTGAGTCTTGGAGAATATCAGTCTAATAAACTAATGTTGAAATTTTTAAAGGTGTAGGGGTAAACAGTAATTTTTTAGCCTTTTGATGCTTCAATGTAGAAAGGCTTATGAAGGTTGAGGAGTCCTAAAGAACATAAGTTCAATAAATTGTAGTTGAGATCTTTAAGGGTGTAAGGGTAAAATGGTAATTTTTTAGCCTTTTTATGCTTCAATGTGAGAATGCTTATAAAGGTTGGCAAATTTATAATAAAAAGGGGCTTGATAGACTGAAGTTTGAAATCTTTAAAGGTGTAGGGGTAAAATGATAATTTGCCAGCCTTTTAATGCTTCAATGTGGGAATGCTTATGTAGGTTGGTAAATTTAGAATGATAGGGGGTTAATAGATCAAAACTTGGACCCTCAGCGTCCTAGGGTGCTTTTTTTAAGAAATTAGGGTTTAATTTGGCTGATGTTTGGATATAGTTTGGACATCGTTATTGCACTTTGTGACTAGAGTATCCATTGAGAATGCCTAACTATCTAAAATTTAGGGGTGTCTAGAACCTTGCTCTATCCCTTGTTGTAATGAACTCATCTGATTCCATTAATCGACCTGAGTCAAAATTTGGGTGTTGACAATCCCTAATGGCAAGACCTTGACCTTTACATGTACATTGTATTGTATCCCCAATGGTAGGACCTTGACCATCTCTTGATTTTTAATGTATTTTTCACATTAGATTATATCCCCAATGGCAGGACCTTGACCATATCTTGATACATTCTTTACTTATTCCCAATGGTGAGACCTTTACATCTTGACTTTCTTCTTACTTATCTTCTTTTATGTTTCCTTGATTCTTTATCCATTTTATTCTTCTTATCCTTCATTCATTTCAAATATTATCCATTCTTAGCCATCTTACCTTATCTTACCTTTACTTGATATATTAGTCAATCATGATGTAAGAGGTAATTATGTTCACATGATATAAACATGCTAGCAAGATCAAGAATATGTGTAACACAAACAAATCATTCTTTAACCTTATCAATGAGGGATGTCATAAAACTCTACATATATTTGAAACATCTTAAAACATATACACATGGCATGAGCAATGGTCTAGATAATAATTCAATCATTATGTTATCCAATCATTCACTATCTCTAAGCATATTTCACTTGAATCATTCCATAGAGTTTCCTAAGCAATTTATACACAACAAACTGCTAGTATCATTACATGGAGATCAACATGCTTCATAGTTATCTTCTAACATTACCTTTAACCAACATATTTAAGAGAGGCTCATAACTATTCCAAATAATTATACTTCTCATGGAAAATAAAACAAATCATCCATCAATATCTTTTATGAAAACTATAGAGTTATAGAATTCTAGTTTACAAGCTATGGGCATCAGGGTTCGGGGGGGGTTCAGGTTACCCCGCCCACCCGTGTTTCTGAGCCACACTTCGGGGCGATGCATGTGCGTGAGGGTTTCTAACTCTAGGGCTTAGGATTTTTCGGGAGTTGCCACTAACTCAGGATTAGCCAATGTAGTTGGACATCGGTTCTCCCCTTCCAAGGAAGGGGAGAAGTCTAGACTTGATGGTCTAGGGGTTTAACTCCTAAGATTGATCTACATTCCTAAGATAAATGGTAAATTGTTTAGTTACATTTGGGGAAGGTGTTAGGCATCCCAAATGCCCACCTTTTTAGGGTGGCATCTCTCATTCACACATGTTCTAAATTAACTTGAAGTTCATGCTTGTAAAAGAAAATGTAGGTTTTTGTAATTTTCTCTGGCTTAACACTTGAATTTTCTCCCAACGCTTATTTAATTCAAGAAAAATTCAGGTGTTGGATGCTAAACGGATCAACAGCTAAACTTGATTTGTTTATGTATTTTTGTGGGTCCCAGTGCTGTGGGACCCTTATAGATGGGTAAGCAATGTTCCCTAGGGTTAGACTATGCAACCTTAGAGGATAAGGCCCTTATAGGTACAAAGATCTGCCCTCAAGAAAAGGGTAGGATGGTTATCTTGCATAGGACTAAAGCCTGAATTTATAACTAATGTTTGAATTTCCAATGCTTGAATTTTAATTCAGGGAAAATCAGGCATTAGTTGCTGTATGACAACAACTTGCCTCGGGTTTTGGGGCCTTTGTGTGGGTCCCAAGATTGAGAAAATTCTTAGATAGGAGTGGGCCCCTCCTAAGGTTATGGCCTAAGCCCTAGGTCTACCACAACAGCTATTCTATTTTACAAAAGTGAATTTTATTCATAGGCCTGATGCCTAAAATCTATCTCAATGCCTGAATTTCCTCCCAATGCTTGAAATAAAATTCAGGCGTTGAGCAGAGAAACCATGGCCCACAGAGGTGCTTGAGCCTAGGGGTGGAATCCAGAGGGTCATTTAGGCATGTGTGTAGACTAGGGAAAAATCAGGGATCACTGGGGTGGGTCCCAGATAAAATTCTGGCGTTAGCTGCTGGGAGGAAGTTCAACAACCAGATTTCTTAGATTTTGGATCATTTAGGGACATTAAAAATTCTAAAATTTCTACCAGATGTAAGCACATACCAAGGGAACAACATATCAAAAGTAGCTCATGATCATGTCTACAAAATTTTATAAAAAATGAACAATATATTTGGAAAATTAGGCCACAAAAGAGCAAATTTTTGGGGTCTGTTTGGGGGACCATCTCGGAGCCCAAACTTGCATGAAAAA